>JAVGWX010000005.1:2789817-3014817 GCA_036924085.1 Ariolimax columbianus | reverse complement strand
TTGTGCCATCAAGGCAAATAGACCGAGGATGTTGGAGATTCATTAGAGCCCACCTTCGATGCGAGGTGTCAACTGGACTGAACTGACGTGTTTTTAGGATCAACCCCTGTCACTCACTATCTCAAACAATCTTTCTCCTGGTCACGGACTGGGTGATTGTGTAGACAACAGCGGGTAGACACGTAGGAATTCAGTGGACATTGATAAGCAAAGGGCGAACTTCGGTTTTGCAGTGGTTGTATGTGTGCTGTCACACACACAACAGGACATGCAAGGGTTGTTGTTGTTGTTGTTGATGTTGTTGTTGATGTTGTTGTTGAATGAATGCCCACGATGAGCATTTGGTTGTTTTGTGCGTCTTGAAAAAGGGGTTAGGTGACGGGTTGCAGTATCTGTTCTCACACCCCGAACTTGCTGATGAAAGTGGACCAGTGTCATCATTGCGTTGTGCTTGGTTTCAATTGCGTGTCGTTCACTACTACAGGTATCACGTAGATTTTCACGTTGTTAGCCAGACAGCGATAAGGCAGTCTGTTTCCAGTATGGAAGTGAGGGGGAGGGCAGGTAGGATGTCTGCACCTGACCCTGACTAGCCTGGTCAGTAAAACCCTGACTTGTGTAGTCAGTAAAACCCTGACTAACATAGCCTGGTCAGTAAAACCCTGACTAACATAGCCTGGTCAGCAAAACCCTGACTAACATAGCCTGGTCGGTAAAACCCTGACTAACATAGCCTGGTCAGTAAAACCCTGACTAACATAGCCTGGTCAGTAAAACCCTGACTAACATAGCCTGGTCAGTAAAACCCTGACTAACATAGCCTGGTCAGTAAAACCCTGACTAACATAGCCTCGTCAGTAAAACCCTGACTAGCATAGCCTGGTCAGTAAAACCCTGACTAACATAACCTGGTCAGTAAAAACCTGACTAGCATAGCCTGGTCAGTAAAACCCTGACTAACATAACCTGGTCAGTAAAACGTTGACTAACATAGCACGGTCAGTAAAACCCTGACTAACATAGCACGGCCAGTAAAACCCTGACTAACATAGCACGGTCAGTAAAAGTAGGACTGCAGATAAGTGGGAACAAAACAAATAAGTGCGAATAAATAACAATGAGACTATATAAATATTAGTGGACCGATAATTGAAGAAGTGAAAAACTTGACCTATTTGAGACGTACCATTGAGAAAAGCGGAGAACACATTAATATGTTATCATCAGGATTAACAATGTCAGATTTGATCTCAACTCTTTTCGTTCAGTACGCTAGCATTCTTAATGGAGAATAAGTTTAGTCTGTTTAACACGAATGTAAAGTCAGTTCTGCTGTATGGTTCTCAGACATGGCACGTGACTAAGGGTATCACATCCAGACTGCAGACTTCCAACAGAAAGTGTCTTTGGCCCATACTTCGTGTTAGCTTACCAAAGGTAATGGTAGACACAAATCTTATCTTAACTTTTTTATACTGGTTTAGAAGCCTATGCAGAGTCTGTATACAGCCAGTTTCATTTACATTTCATTGCTCTAAAAGCTATGCGCCCCCAATCTATTTTAAAATGAATTAATTCTCCCTGCCTCCACTACTTCATGTGGTCATGCATTCACCACAGCTGAGCCTCTGTTACAGACATGTCCAGCATACATGGTTGAAGGTAGTGACACATGGCAACATTCAGCATCATTCCAAGAGATACTGTATGGCTATTTCTGGACCCCCGAGCTGACTGCTGCCTTTATTGAAGTCATAAATATCGAAGACCAGCTAGATAGGAGTAGAAAATAAAACTATTTCATATGTCACTAAGTACAGCCATGAGTTCTCCGCGTTCAATCAAGAACAATAGCCTTTTGCACTAGAACTCGGGGAAGCTCGCCTTATTGCCTCGTCAATCGATGTGATGGCTTGTTTGCTCGACTGTCCGCATTAGAATTAAAGTCAAGGTCACTTTTTAACTGGTCTATCACGTTTCTTGGAGGACGCAAACAGGGCAAGCAAATAACATAGCACATTCCCACGGAGATGTCTCGTGCAATTGTTTAACCAGCGAGTGCTTGCAAATAAGCTTCTGTTGTTAGACACGAGACTTTGTCGTCCAACTCTTGAGTTATTATTGTGAGAGGCAAGTTATTCCCCCCCCCCCCCCACTTCTCCCGAAAACGGTATGGCAGGTTAGCAAGTGTCAGACTAGCCAAATACGAGGGGCGTTCAAATCAAACCGCGACTTTTTGTTCTATAGTCCGTCTTTTAATTCATGAACAAGGTCTGAAGCAATTTTCTACTAAACTGCATGTCAGGTCCACATTATTTTTTTCCCATGCAGCCTTAGAATATCTATGACGCTAAAACTTTAAATTATTTAGTCCATAGATGTTAAAACATTTGCACATGGGCGAATTAGTTTTATCTTTTAGGACCATTGCAAAGAAATAACATTAAATTTAAGATTTTACAGTACGCAGCTGAATTTCTCAGCAATTTGTTCACAAGCGTATCTCCTTAATGCCTTGATAGATCAATTCATTGTTTGTGTTGCCCTTTTATGTACAATCGTAAAAATGGCACCAATATACAATAGTTGGTACAGCCCTTCGGTCACTCTTAAACCCCGTAGATTGTATCAACTGAGCAGTTAATTTTATGTTTAACGCATTTGAATTTTGCAATGAATTTGTTGCTAATTGTATGTACACCTAATTGTTTTGATAAACATACGCTAATTCCTCCAAGTCTGCTAATCAGTATGTCAGCAAAAGATTATATTTATCATCCGAATCTGTCGATTCAAAGAGGTTGATAGTTGTTACTGGCTGGACAAATTGTAATCCATCTTGTTGCCAGTACTGTACTTCTTCCCGGAGCACATGTTCAACACACTTCTTCCAGAACTGAATGTCTATTTTTGAAAGGTACTCACGTGTCAGCACTTCAACATCACACATTTTAAATCTCCTGTTCTGTTCGGCAAATTGTCCTTTGACTTTTGCCCACACAAGCTCTAATGTTCATTTTAGTTTCCGGAGAGAAACAAGTTGATATTTCGTCCCCAGTTTCAATATCTCCCGTTTTATGACATCTCTGCCGAAATCCTCAAATTTCCTATACCTTCCTTGCTTGATATGAGTGCACTCTGGGTAATGTCCAGATCTATCCAGACCAAACGCCCATTGCGTTCGTTTCTCTGGGTCATGAATATCGCAATATAAATAAGTCATCTTAGATTCCCTGCGGAAGAACTGTTATATTAAAACGGCAACCTTCTGCATTGTTATAAATGTACACTTCAAACTCATTTTGAAATTGATACCAATGTTAAGAGAGGGTGCAGTCAGTTGTTGCCCCTGCTTTTGCCGCACACGTCTGGAGTCTGCATCTTGACGCATCTTGTCTTCTCCTGTCTGCAGACCAACACACAACCCCTGCATCCAGCCAGGTCTGTCTTTGGCAAGTTCCTCCCAGTTACAGGTGTTCATATCCAACACCTTCAGGTCACGCTTGCAAACATCTTTGTAGCAAAGGAAGGTTCTACCTATTTTACGTTTGCCCGTGGTCACCTCTCCGTAAATTATATCTTTTGGTATTCGCCCATCCTCCATTCTGCACACGTGACCAAGCCACCGCAAGCGGCGCTGGCGGCGGATCGTAACTAAACTGGCAATATTTGCACAGTCCAACACGTCTCTGTTAGTCACCCTGTCACTCCATGAAATTGCAACTATTCCTCCCAGGCAGCGCATTTAAAAAGCATTTAGCCTTTTTCGTGAGAGACACAGAATCCATGTTTCGCTGCCATAGAGCAGGGTACAAATAACACAGGATCTGTACACAGGAACCTTTGTGGAGATGGTCCACATGATGTTATTCCACACTCTCTGTGAGAGCCTGGCAAGTGTAGATGAGGCCATTCCTAATCGTTTCTGGGGCTCTGGGTCCAGGGAAAGGTTGTCCGTGATGATAGATCCGAGGTAGTTAAAGTGATTTACTACTTCCATATTTTTATCGTTTAAGACAAGGTCTGGGGGATCTGCACTCTGAACCACCACTTTTGTTTTTTTGTACGGTGATGGTGAGTCATAACAGATCACAAGATTTTGCCAACCTGTTAATGAGGATCTGTAATTCGGCATCCGTGTGGGTGACCAGGGCAGCATCGTCTGCGAAGAGCATATCCTGAACGACAGTCTCCCTTCTTCTCTTGCTGCTCGCAGTCTGGCTGGATTGAATAGTTTCCAATCTGACCTAGTATGCAGAAAGACACCCCCCCCCCCCCCCTCTGTAGCAGTTCCAAAAGCGTGTTTAAGCACGATGACCAAAAAAATGCCGAAAAGAGTCGGAGCCAGGACACAACCTTGCTTAACTCCGCTGTTAATGTCGAAGGCCTCAGATTCCTGACCGTCATGCAGTACTGTACCTTTCATGCCCACATTAAAAAACATAATCATGCTGAGTAGTTTAGGTGGGCAGCCAACTTTAGACAATACTTTAAAAAGACCCTTTATGCCGATGAAAGCTAGAATTAGTGGTCCGTGTTCTTCTCAGCATTTCTCTTGCAATTCTCTCAGTGAAAAGGCCGTATCAACGGTGGACCTTTCTACGCGAAAAGCACACTAATATTCTGGATACACTCTGTCGGCCAGCTTACGCAGCCTGCTCAGGATGATGCTAGCATACACTTTGCCTACAGTGTTGAGGAGCGATATTTCCCTAATTGCTGGAGTCTCCTCCGTCTCTCCTATTCGCGTAAAGGGTGATTATGTTGGCGTCTCTCCTGTTCTGTGATATGGCCCCCTCATCCCAACATTGGTGTATACGCCTATAACTATTAGACAGTCTCGCATGAATGACGCTTTTTTGTTTTCCGCATTCGATAAAGTGTCTGATTGGTGCACTAGATAATCAGTAATTTGTATTTACTTGAGCGTATTTGAAGGTCAAAACATCTATTTTTAAAACAGCACGTCTGTGTACCTTAAACATGTTAAAATTATGCCCAATTCACTGAGGTTGTTTTTAATATAGACTAATATTTACATTTGTCAAAATTAATCAAATTTCTTAGAGAAAAAAATATTTCCATAACGTCATAGATATTCTAAGCCTGCGTGCGAAAAATCATTTGAATCTGACATGAGGTTTAGTCGAAAATTGCTTCGGACCTTGTTTATGAATTGAAAGATGGACTATAGTTCTACCTGAATGGAACCACTATCATTAGTTAGGGGCACTTGTCCTATTACTGCTAGATGGCTCACTAGCTATGGGCCAGTCACGTGATAGATACATAAAAATGGAGGACAACAGTGTTAGTGCTTGCATGGCACAGCGTGTTATGATGACGTTTCTGGTGAAAAAAGGCGTGAAACCCGCTGACATTTACAGAAGACAGCAATCACAATACAGTGATGAGACACTCAGCCATAGTAAATAATTTGAATGGTGTAAACGTTTAAGAGAAGGCCGTACATCCGTAAATGATGATCTCGTCTAGCTTCTGCAAAATAACGCTCGACCTCATATGGCTAAACGCGCTATGTGCTATCTGCAGCCGCTGGGCTAGAGGGTATTGCCACATCCACCTTACAGCCCAAACTTCGCTCAAAGCGATTTCCACATTTTTGGACATCCTAAACGATTTCATGGAAGGTCAGCATTTCAGAACTGATGACGAAGTGAAACAGACTGTCCTGGAATGGTTCAGACATACTAGGTTGACGTCTGACAGCGTACGAAGAAGAAGAAGAAGAAGAAGGTTCAGACATATCTTTCTGCGCTGAAAGTTTTCAAGCATTACTTTAACGCTGAGATAAGTAAGTACATATACTTTGCAGGAGATTATATCGAAAAATAAAAAGGCATTTTGACTACTTTAAAAAAAAAATGTTCAGTACAAAAAAATAACGTCCCGGCTTGACTTGAACAGTCTCGTAGTTCTGAATCATCTAAGGTTGCATTATTCTAAATATCCATTGTTTTCAGAGCGTGTAAGGGGAGAAAGACTAATGTCTGGTCAGGCAAAATGTACTGGTCAGACATGTTAGTCAGGGTCAGGCAAAATATATTGGCTAAGACCCTCACCTCGGCTTCATAGTAGTCCTCACTGAAAATGGGCTGTTTTCATGGCAGCCTGAAAGGTGAGAAACACGGTGAGGGATCGACCTGATCCCCGTCGTAGTGAATGACATACAGATGAAGCCAAGCATAGTACAACCGCATGGAGGACCCCGATCCACCTTCATCAGCATGCTCGGGATGTGAGGAAAGCTACAGCAACCCGCCACTTAAGTCCTTTTCAGGGCGCACAAAAGAGTAACCTACTCACTGTGGGCATTCGAAACAAGAAGAAGAAGAAGACCGCCATTAAGTCCCATCTATAACAGAGACATTCCTTTAGTTCTGGAGACAATGGTGTTTGACTGTGCGCCTACATTAGAGCGGTGTCAAACGTTGACATATGGGGATAACTGATCGTAGGAACAAAACGAATCAGTGGCATTTTATGAACTTCTGTATATATGGAGTAGACATTAGTTGTTGGTGGCAGATTTAGTTGTGCATGTTTGAGAATCGGATTATTTGGATGTGTTTATTTGTGTGTGTGGTTGTGTTGTGTGTGTGTGTGTTGTGTGTGTGTGTTATGTGTGTGTATGTGTTTGTGGGAATGCACCACTATCATCTCAGATTTCTGTATAAAGATATTTAGTTCCAGCGCGTATTCGCTGTTTTGCTTTGATTTACTCTTGACTATTTTTGTTAAACTGCGGCGTTCAGAATGTTTACTAAAGTCAAATGTTGGTTTTTTCTCGTCCCTATACGTTTTTATCGTCCACTTTTGTTTAAATTACTAATCGCTCCCCATCATCCAACTACCCTCATTTACTGCAGTAGGTTACTGCTTTAGTGATACGGCTTACAACCCGACGGTGCTGGGTTCGCACCCCAATCAAACCGGCCGTTACCCTTAGAGACCCTTAGAAACCCTTATAAAAAAAGCAGGTGAAAGCAGGTCCTTACATAAAATGCTTGCCGAAGTTCGATGCACTGGGCCGACAGGTGCAAAATAAAAATATAGTGCAACACACACCGCCATGGGGAATAGACGATCAAAATTGTAAAAATAAACAAAGAAACAAACAAACAAAATGTCCGCAGGGCCACTTACATGGATCACCCATGGACACAACACAACTGTGACTGTCAATTTTCAAAGTACAAAACATGGACACTTAAAGATATACACTTATACGTAAGATAGACGTAAATGAACAATTGCCATTTGTGACACAATTATGACACAATGAGACAATTGTCTCGCGTTTTCTAGACACTATTCTCAGCACGAGGAACTACGACCAAAACTGGTTGAGAAACTATGCCGTATATGGAGCATGGAGGTTTGAGCCAGGTTTATTCCAAGATTTACATTTCTAGCAATCAACTGTGAAGTGACGCTTATGTGTTACTGATGTGTGTCCTCCTTGCAAATTTTGGAAATTGAAATGGGATGTTGGCAGAGTTAATAGATGCACTGAAGTGTATATGTAAAGGAGACAGTTCGAACTAATAAACAAATGTTGCTGACAGAAGGCAGATATTATTTTAGCAACATGACGTAACTACCACCGTCTCCAGCGTGTCCCGTGGGTCTAAGCGACAAGCGTACAACGAGTACTGAGATGTGACAGGCTGTAATTGACTGATCGTTGAGTCCATTATACGAGGGATGGTTGAAAATTGTCGCACTTCAGTATGAAGGAGCCAAGGCACATCCGAAAATTGGTGTGACCTTTAGTCTTTCTCTATTCGTCCTGCAAGGCTTTACACTTCTCCAATCCATTCTTCCCCTTGTTGATACTCTGATTGTAGAACCCCTCCGGCTGTGCCCGGAACCAGGTCTTCACGTCAGTAACCAAGTCCTGGGCGTCATAAAAACGACGTCCACGAAGCGGATTCGCCATGTTTGGGTACAGGAAGAAGTGACAAGGTAAGTATGATTTCATACCAGCACATTATTCTGACGTCCAGGACTTGATTATTTAACTGGGGACATGGTTCCGGTTCGAGACGGAGGAGCTACAATCAGGGACGAATGTATAGAGAAAGAGTAAAGTTCACACCAATTTCCCTGTTTCCCACTAAAGAGCAACATTTTTCGACCATCAGTCGTAAAGAGAGTCCCCAGTGCTCCCAAACATGAAGGTCACGCCACTGTTTAATTCCCTGGCCTCGATTCTTTTCACTAGTTTCATCCATTGTTGTCGTTCTTTGTTAAGGGTTTAACCGTCTATCGGTTCTCTCAACAACAGATACAATCTGTTTGGTTATGTTAGACTGGGTGTGCAACCTAAAACTATGCGGCACTCAGACGTAACCACGCCATTGTACTGTTGAGGGAAAGGTTAACTATTGGTGAACAGAATACAGTCCAAGCTGGCAACTATACTTTCAAAGAAAGGGAGAAATATCTAAGAATAGAATGTAATTTCGCACACATTGTTGTCTGTCCTTGATCTGTCCCTTTATTTTAACTGTCCCTGTCTGCTCGCGAACAACTTGCAATGTCTACACTTCCGCAGTTCATCTTTATCTTTATTTGTTTGTGATGTGTATCTGACGTGTACGCTGCTGAGAGGACTTTAGCTTTTACGGCTAACATTATTCTTGGAATTGTTGTTGTTAAATGAAGGCTCTATTAGCGTAAATACTGCCGACCATGATCAAGTGTTCAAGACTTAACTATGCCAGGCGATCAGTTTTAGGAAGTATTTGGCTCTATCTTAGAACAAGGTCAGGTTTACATATCTACAACTGAATCAACTGGAGCGTTTTGACATAAAGAAACCGTGTAAGGGCTCTGTTATTCAGATAGTCCAATAAACTTACAAGGCTCGTCGGCCTGAATTTGAAGAACAAGTCGTTACACATCAATGAGTCAGACAATCACTACCGAGATAATATCCCCACAGTATTACTTGTACCATCATCAGAGTAACATCATACAATCAAGTCAAGTCAGCCCATAACCGATGAGGCATTGGAGCGCACAAACCCACGCCACCCGTCTCTGTCAGCGGTCGCTGCATGTGTCTCCTCTGGGCGGAGATAGGTCCATTCTTTTATGTTGTTAACCCACCTCCTTTTGGGAAGACCTCTTCGTTGTCCGCCTTGCACCTTTCCGTGCAGGATCGTATTTGCAAGACCGTTTGGCTTGGCTTGTCTTGGTTTCGTTCGTTCTCAATCTCTCGCTACCAAACCCGTTAAGGGCTTAAGTAGCAGAATGTAGTCCAGAGAACGGAATGCGTTGTGTTGTAGTTTAGAGCTTGACTGTGATATTTGCACCTTTCGGTCCAACACAAGACCGTTTGATCTCGATATGTGACCGTACCAAGCGAGTTTCAGTCTTTTGACCGTTTCCACGAGGTCTTCAAAAGACCCTATTGCTGTTTTAATTTGTTCTCGTATTTCCTCATTTCATACAATCATCACAGTAATTATGTCCAATCAACATATCAATACAATCATCACAGTAATTATGTCCAATCAACAAATCAATACAATCATAGGTGAGGTCAATTGCCCCAAGTGTGTGCACACCTGTGGGAAGGGGTCAGGTAGAGGAACACATCTAGTGATGGAGGACACGTCATGACTCTACGAGAAAGGGCTCGCCCACACCTGGTCCTCACCTACCATCCATATGTCACAGGTGGCGCCAACCGGCTGCAGCATGCGCGACCAGCACACATTGGGACACCGTTTTGACTACCGCGCTGAAGCAGGTGGAGTAGTTGATGGAGAGTAAGGGAGATGGGGGAGAGTAAGGGAGATGTGGGGCGGGTAGCTGAGGGAGAGTAAGGGAGATGAGGTATGGGTCGCTGAGGGAGAGTAAGGGAGATGAGGGGTGGGTAGCTAAGGGAGATGAGGGGTGGGTAGCTGAGGGAGAGTAAGGGAGATGAGGGAGAGTAAGAGGGATGTGGGGTAGGTAGCTGAGGGAGAGTAAGGGAGATGAGGGAGAGTAAGAGGGATGTGGGGTAGGTAGCTGAGGGATATTAAGGGGGATGCGGGAGAGTAAGGGGGATGTGGGTAGTTGAGGGAGAGTAAGGGAGATGTGAGTAGTTGAGGGAGAGTAAGGGAGATGAGGGAGAGTAAGGGGGTGTGGGGTAGGTAGCTGAGGGAGAGTAAAGGGGATTAGGGAGAGTAAGGGGGATGTGGGTAGTTGAGGGAGAATACTCTAAGCAAAAAAATGTACGCTACCTCGAGCATGTGTTACACGGTCTCGGTGGACTAGACGTAAGGGACACATAACATGACCGACGGCCCTAAAGGTGAGGGCAGCAGATCTTGGGGAAGGCTTATAGCACGGATGGATTCCTGGTCATCTACTGCATCCGGGCGTTTCACAAGCCGTCTCGGCACTGTCTTACAGCTGGACCTTGTCAGACCCCGACGAGAGAGTAAGGCTGACTCCGGGAAAATCTCCTTTAACTTTAATTAAATTCACACGCAAATCATATCACCCGCATATCATACAAAAGTACGGTTGTGGTGAACCAGCGGCGAAACCGCAGGTAAGGATACGTCTTCTTCTTCTTCGTACGCTGTCAGACGTCAACTTGAATTTGTTCGAAGAAAGCAACTGTCATCATGAGGCTGTCGACACTGCCATAGAGCTTGTCTAGTGTTGCCACTGGTGATGGCAACATGTGCTTTCTCTGGTCCTCGTATGTCGGGCAATTTTGCAGCAGATGTTCAGCGAAGGTAAGGATACACTGGAGGCTAAAGTCGCAGACCCTCACACAAACGGTTCAGGCCACGTGATTGTCTTTCTTTGGTTTGAGGTAACAGTGGAATCCGGCAGTCCCCCCTCTCCCCACACACACACACACACACACGAGTGAGCCGCCCTCTCTAGAACAGAACTGCTCATCTCCGTAGCCTGAGGGGATAGAAAAAGTGCAAACAATTTCCCGGTTCACTGCATCCTAACCAGCACGCAGTTGCTGGAGTGCATCGGTTGACAAATAACTAAGAAAAGGGTAATGCCTATGACACTTGCCACATGGAAAGGACGCACATTCATGGCCAATACAGCAGAGGGTGGCATCGATCGGAAGGGAACTTATTGATATACCATCAGCATAGCCCCCTGGAGCGAGACACGGCTGTCAGGGGAGGGACAACTCTCAGGGGATGGTGTTGGCTTCACCTGTTCTGAAGCGGCCGCAGCAGTCAGTAACGACGAGTGACTAGGATTGCATTGGTCAAAAAGTCCACCATAGCACAGCAATGGAAAAGTCTGCGCAAGGGAATCGATGACTATCCCGTAGCAATGCGACTTTCTCTAACAGTAAACCGGCAGAACTCGATTATCTGTGCATACTCTCCAGCGCTGGCAAATCTGGACACATTCGAGGTGTTTTACGAAAATATGGACTCACTTATCGCAGCAGCTCCGAAATCTGGTAAGGTGTTGATTCAAGGTTAGAAATCAAGAAGATAAGCAGCGCATGAGCTGCAGGAGTCAGAGACCCATAGGTGACTGCTAGCGTCAGAGTCAGCGAATAACTGCCAAGACTCTTCTACACCTCCACGTGGTGATCCCGAATAACAGACTACAGCAGAGCAGGCTGGCTAAGGAGAAGGGATCGAAGAAGGAAGGCTAACCGAGTACTCAAAAATGCCTCCTGAAGTCAGATGTGTCAGGCCAAAAATTGCAAATATCACAGTCAAGCTGTAAACTACGACACAACACATTCCGTTCTCTGGACAACACCCTGCTATTTGCAAAGCCCGTTGCATGGCTTGGTAGAAGGAGGTTGAGAATGAACGAAGAAGACGAAGACAGTTCAAGGTTGGTCGAGGAACTGTAGACATGATATCTGCAGTGCATAAGCTTCAGGAGAAATGGCGAGAACAAAACTATGCTCTGTGCTCCATATTCATTGACCTCCCAACAGCATTTGGTGCGGTCAGCAGAGATGATCTATGACATATCATTTGGTGCGGTCAGCAGAGGTGATCTATGACAGATCATTTGGTGCGGTCAGCAGAGGTGATCTATGATAGATCATTTGGTGCGGTCAGCAGAGGTGATCTGTGACAGATCATCTGGTGCGGTCAGCAGAGGTGATCTATGACAGATCATTTGGTGCGGTCAGCAGAGGTGATCTATGAGAGATCATTTGGTGCGGTCAGCAGAGGTGATCTATGACAGATCATTTGGTGCGGTCAGCAGAGGTGATCTATGATAGATCATTTGGTGCGGTCAGCAGAGGTGATCTGTGACAGATCATCTGGTGCGGTCAGCAGAGGTGATCTATGACAGATCATTTGGTGCGGTCAGCAGAGGTGATCTATGAGAGATCATTTGGTGCGGTCAGCAGAGGTGATCTATGACAGATCATTTGGTGCGGTCAGCAGATGTGATCTATGACAGATCATTTGAAAGCCTAGAAAATATGCCACCTTTCGTGAAACAACTCCACGAAGGCATTCCATAACGTGCATTACCCAATGGCCAGACCTCTGCAACATTTTAGATAAATAAACACGTGGAACGCGCATGCGTACTAGCCCCGACCATGTTCATCATATTGTTATCAGCTGATGGACGCAAGGATGTTTAAGATGGTTTGTGGTGTATGAGATCCCCGCGGACTGAATGGGGAAACATAGGTTGTGCGCTATATGATATGTGAACTATTATCTGTGGATGACTTTGATCAGAACATTAGCTCAGAACAGTAAATCAGAACAGTAAAATCAGAACAGTAGCTCAGAACAGTAAATCAGAACAGTAAATCAGAACAGTAAAATCAGAACAGTAAAATCAGAACAGTAAAATCAGAACAGTAAAATCAAAACAGTAGCTCAGAACAGTAAATCAGAACAGTAAAATCAGAACAGTAAATCAGAACAGTAAAATCAGAACAGTAGCTCAGAACAGTAAATCAGAACAGTAAATCAGAACAGTAAAATCAGAACAGTAAAATCAGAACAGTAAAATCAGAACAGTAAAATCAAAACAGTAGCTCAGAACAGTAAATCAGAACAGTAAAATCAGAACAGTAAATCAGAACAGTAAAATCAGAACAGTGAAATCAGAACAGTAGCTCAGAACATTTGCTCAAAATATTAGCTCAGAACATTAGATCAGAACACAGAACAGTAGTTCTGACCATTATATCAGAGTAGTAGCTCAGAACCTAAGCCCAGAACATTAGATCAGAACACAGAACAGTAGTTCTGACCATTACATCAGAGTAGTAGCTCAGAACCTAAGCGCAGAACATTAGCTCAGAACATAAGCTCAGAACATTAGCTCAGAACATAAGCTCAGAACATTAGCTCAGAACATAAGCTCGGAACATAAGCTCAGACAGTAGCTCAGAACAGTATATGTACGAAGGCATGGACCTGATCCCTGCTGCTTGAGCCAACTTTACTATTATACGTAAAAAAAGGATAAAAGATTACAAAGCATTCAAATAGACCATCAACGGTAACACGATGGAAAATTGGGATTTGAAAAACGCACCACAAATTTGTCCAATTCCGGACGGGGTTTGTCAAAGTAAACGAACATTGTCCGGTGAGAGCATCCAGACAGTTTTGGTTCACGATTTAAGCGGATCGACCAACTGTTAACGTGTGACGTTTGTTTGTTGTTGTGGTAGTGGTGTTGTTGTTGTGGTAGTGGTGTTGTTGTTGTGGTAGTGGTGTTGTTGTTGTGGCAGTGGTGTTGTTGTTGTGGCAGTGGTGTTGTTGTTGTGGTAGTGGTGTTGTTGTTGTGGTGTTGTTGTTGGGGTAGTGGTGTTGTTGTTGTGGCAGTGGTGTTGTTGTTGTGGTAGTGGTGTTGTTGTTGTGGTAGTGGTGTTGTTGTTGTGGTAGTGGTGTTGTTGTTGTGGTAGTGGTGTTGTTGTTGTGGTAGTGGTGTTGTTGTTGTAGTGGCGGTGTTGTTGTTATTGCTGAATGCCCACAAATGCGCTCCAAAAAGTGCTATAAGTTGTGGGTTGCAGTAGATTTCCTTACATCTCGAGCGTGCTGATGAAGATAGACCGGTGTCATCCAGACGGTTGTGCTATGCTTGGGTTCATCTGCGCCTCGCTTACTACTACGGGGATCAAATCAATCACCCACATCATTAGCCAGGCTGTCAAGAAGAACAGCCCGTTTGCACATAGAACTACGAGGACATCAGGATGGGCTCTTAGCCAGTATATTTTGCCTGACCCTGACTAACATGTCTTGGCTTGGCTTGGCTTCGTTCGTTCTCAATCTCCCGCTTCCAAACCTTGAAAGGGCTTAAGTAGCAGAATGTAGTCCAGAGAATGGAATGCGTTGTGTTGTAGTTTACAGCTTGACTGTGATATTTACACCTTTCGGTCCAACCCATCCGACTTCAGGAAGCATTTTTTGAGTACCGGGTTAGCAATCCCTCTTCGATCCATTCTCCTTAGCCAGTCTGCCCTGCTGCAGCATGTTTTCCAAGATCACCGCGTGGAGGTGTAGAAGGGTCTTGGCAGCTCTGTTTCGATGGCCCTGACGCTAGCAGTCAGCTATGGGTCGCTGACCACTGCAGCTCATGCGCTGCTCAGCATCTAAATCCTACTAACATGTCTGATCAGTATGTTCTGACTACCCTGACTAACATGTCTGATCAGTATATATTTTGCCTGACCCTGACTAATATGTCTGAGCAGTATATATTGTGCCTGATCCTGACTAACATGTATCATCAGTACGTTCTGACTGACCCTGACTGGGACCCTGACTGACCAAACGTAAGTCTCCGCTCCCTTTGACTTTTGGTAAGCGCACGTACATCTCAACTTTTGTATTTAAACATGCGATGTTTGGCGCATGCACATCTTCATGCGATACATACTCATTTTGATAATAACTGCTTATTATGACTAATGTTTTGTCACCATTCAAATTATATTATTTTATTGTTGTGTCTTTTCTCTTTGATTGAAAACAATATGTAAAATGATCATAAGATAGTGTATAATATATAATTATCAGATGGAGACTATTTCTTGCAGTTTATGAAATGGTTGTCGATCAGATAAACGGTACCATTAGTCAAGACATGAACAGATAATTAGCATATCGTGAACAGTACCTACCCCAGGTGGATGGATACCTGGGCTCATGTCGTGGGGCAAAGAATAGGACGACATCACATATAACCTGAATGTAGCAAAGGATAGCTGCAGTACATTGTTTGCTTGAATTATTTCCTCATTATGTCACACAAAGAGAGACAGAAACATCCTCATTATGTCACACAAAGAGAGACAGAAACATCCTCATTATGTCACACAAAGAGAGACAGAAACTCCCTCCCTCTTAATTTGTCAAACAAAGTGAAACTGCTGATACGGTTACTAGAGAAAATTGTTTTGCTGAAAGAGGGGTGAATGCTCTTTGGATGCATTCCTACATAATATTACGGTCTCAATTAGTACATTCAATAACAGATTGCATGCACAGAGTTATTTTCAGATCAAGTGGAGTAGAAGAACATGGTCGTAAACAGATTCTGCAGTGTCTTCTATACCAGTATAAAGAAGTTAAGTTAACAATTATCCTTCTAGATGTAAAAAAAAGTAGCACAGAAACGACTATCACAATAAGACACAGCAATTATGAGACCCACCCAAACATCAATCATGAGACACGCCCACACATAAATCATGAGACACGCCCACACATAAATCATGATACACGTCCACACATAAATCATGAGACACGCCCACACATCAATCATGAGACACGCCCACACATCAATCATGAGACACGCTCACACATCAATCATGAGACACGCCCACATATCAATCATGAGACACGTCCACACATCAATCATGAGACACGCCCACACATCAATCATGAGACACGCCCACACATCAGTCATGAGAGACGTCCACACATCAGTCATAAGAGACGTCCACACATCAGTCATGAGAAACGTCCACACATCAGTCATGAGAAACATCCACATATCAGTCATGAGACACGCCCACACATCAATCATGAGAAACGCCCATACATCAATCATGAGAAACGCCCACACATCAATCATGAGAAACGCTTCCTGTATAAAAGCCGGCCTGCAGTAAGGCCTTCAAACCTCAGCTGGAGCGAGTAGAACGATCGTGGATCGAGATGACGTTTATAAAAAAGGACTTACCTATGTCGTGGTGCGAAGAATTGCTGTCTTCTCTCATCTTCTTATCTACACCGTTGTTGGAAGAATTCTTCTTCTCTTTCATTTTCTGACATAAATGTCACTTCAATGTTATCCTTTGTGAAGCCAGTGAGAATGGGTAGGTACTGTAGATCACGATAGTCAGTGCCAAACGGCGTTAGACTGGTTCAACCTGACATCCACCTCTCTCTCGGTCGGCGACATTTATATCCGAATGACACTGCTGTTTATGTCAACAACCTCTGACGAGAGACGAAAATGTTTGAGAAACTTATAGCCCGATCGGGGCTCGGCCGCTAGCAAGGGACTACCCGCAAGTGGGTTACAGACGGGCGAGTGCCAATTCACACAGTTAAGGCATAAAACGCTCGTGGTGTATTGATCATCAACTACGCGTCACAAATAGGGATGCCGGGAGAGAATGTTCGGAGGAGACAAACTTCTGTTGGATTGTGAGCGAAATAGGCCAACACAAAAAAAGGCCCTTACTGAACATGATTTATATGTGCTTGTGATATTTGAGAGACCTGACCACGACGTTGTTGGTGTTTCACAGGTCGTGGAAGAGGAGAACAGAGTAGGGTAGCTGAATCTCTGGGCAGGTCAAAAATGGTGAGTATAGAGGGCTGTGTATGGGAATGGTAACATCCTCGTGTTAAATAAATTAATAAAGAAACAACAACTCGAGAGCACATAACGTGTTTTGATATAGGCACTCTGGAACAGTCATCTACCGTTGTGGTACTATACTTCATTAGGAGCGATATCAAGAAGAGGATGAAGAAGAAAAAGAAGAAGAAGAAGAAAACTTAAGATTTAAAAAAAGGAGAAGTAGAAGAAGATAAAGAGAAAGAAGATAAAGAGAAAGAAGATGAAGAGAAAGAAGAAGAAGAGAAAGAAGATGAAGAGAAAGAAGATAAAGAGAAAGAAGATAAAGAGAAAGAAGAAGAAGAGAAAGAAGATGAAGAGAAAGAAGATAAAGAGAAAAAAAATAAAGCGAAAGAAGTGCGAAATCATCCTTGGCATCCACAAAACAGCAGCTCAACAACCCAGAAAGAACATAACAAGCATGAACTGATGTCTTCACGTCAGATCTGCGTTTCCTATACACACTGACCAAATTGTCTCCAGCCCTACACTGTTGTGTTGGACTTTACGCTCAGACGACTATTATCTGTCCAAAGTGTGACTGTTGCCCTATTATTGTTCATATTGCACACATACACACACGAAACACACACACACACCCACACATACACACACACAGACACATACACACACACAAGCTCTCTATGTTTCTCTCTCTCTCTCTCTCCAAAGATGTCATTTGTCCCTGATGTATTTTGTCACACTAGTTCACGTATTCACAAAATAAACCCCTTTTAGCATCAATTAAAGTTGTAAGACTTTTCTCCACGCCAGACACCAGGACGGTGGCAGACATGCATAAATATTTGTAATTGATTTATGCCACATTAAGTCTTGATTTATCAAATTAAATATTTCAGGCAGCACTCACGGTGCAGTTACATTGTATAAAAGGTTGTTTCCCCTGGACACAAAAATATAGGCACAGCCTATGTGCAAGGAAGATAACTCGATGATGTCATTATATTGCACTAATTTAAGAACTACACAGTTTCAATTGTTAAAAATAAAACGGTAGGTACGAACAAAAATAAACGATTGAAAACATTTTATTGAAAATATAAGAAATTCATATACAGCCTTCCTTCTAAAAGATTAACACTCTTACGCATCCTGTGGATGGGGGCCCACTCTTCCCCTTCTCCCTCTTCTCACCACACTCTTGTTTCATTTGACTCTGTCCTACAGTCACACCCTTGCACAACTTTCACACGCGCCCTCGTGGTGAGGCCCTTCCATTGCACTTTGGTTGGGCTAGCTTCTGAGGGCGCACAAACCTAGCATAGGTACATACAGACGCACACATGCATCCAAGCACTGGTTTATGCGTCCTGATATCGCCCAATGGACTAGGGTCTGGGGTGGAAAATGGCGTGCCTCCGCCAGTAGAAACTAGTGAGGCAAACATTTAAGCAAAAAAAAAAAAAGTCCCACAGTCACACCCTTGCACAACTTTCACACGTGCCCTCGTAGTAAAGCCCTTCCATTGCACTTTGGTTGGGCTAGCTTCTGAGGGCGCACAAACCTAGCATAGGTACATACAGACGCACACATTCATCCAAGCACTGGTTTATGCGTCCTAATATCGCCCAATTGACTACGGTCTGGGGTGAAAAATGGCGCGGCTTCGCCAGTACAAACTAGTGAGCAAACATCTCAGCAAAAATTTAAAAAATGAAACAAAATACCAATGTACTGTTCACGCATCCAAGGTTTTAATATTTTATAAACTGTTATTGGGATAATACAAAATGCTTGTGCTATATAAGTAAATGATGTCACTTGACAAATGTACTGTTCACGCAGTACATATACTAAAATTGGAACGATACAGAGAAGATTAGCATGGCCCCTGCGCAAGGATGACACGCAAATTCGTGAAGCGTTCCATATTTTTTAAATCTCGATCACAATGTTTTGTTTTTAGCCTCTGGTTTTTCAGCTTCCCTCCTTTCACGAGAACACAAATTATTCATATTTATATTCCCTTTCCTGTATATAGTTTTGTTTGTAGATTTTCATTTCAAACCACTAAAACACGGCATGCTTTTGGACTAAGTCGCTGGGTGTCAAACAATTGTCAGTTGGAGAATTGTTGACCAGATCTAGTTTTACTTCGTTATTAGATGTCTCTTGGAACATTCTCTCAGTGAGAATGTGGACTTTGTTTGTGTCTCTGAACATAAACTGTCGTTACTTTGATTAGACATTATTACAATAAGGGCGTTGCCTCTGTGCTAACACACATTACATCAATTGAATTATGCTTGCACGATTTGTATCCACTCCAAATAGCAGGACATGTAGCGATAGACTATCATACAACTACTTGGTAACTAGTAATTGTCAAATCTCTCTTCACATTTTGTTCTTGCTCTTTCTCGCTCCATTTCCCCACAGTTTGCCTCAGCTTGGTATTGACGATCAATTAACAAAAAGCATGGTCCCAGATACCGCCGTACTTGAAAGAGCTTGTAACCTTAGAAATAATGCTACTCTGATGGAGTCACAGGTCTGCTAGACGAATCATCGCTACACCATCGACTGCAAAAAGGCTCTTTTATGTTGAGATGCAGAAAGTTGAAAAAAGAGCGCTTAGACACGCTTGTGGATTTTGCAAAAAATTGGAGAGGCTGAAAGTGGATAAATGTCTTGGTCAAGATGGCATTTATCCAAAATGGCTGTTTGAAATTAGAGACCCACTAGGAAACCATTGTCTATATTATGCTCTCAATCACTTACAAAATGGATTGTTCCACTGGATTGGAAAGATGCAGGAGTGATCTCCTTATTCAAAAAGTGCAAACAATCAGATCCAGCAAATTATAGACCGGTGAGTTTAACGAGCATAGTCTGTAAATTGTTAGAATCAATATTCAAAGAATACATTGTAATGGAAGTTGTATTTAATCAGAAATAGTCATCGTGGGTTCACTAAAGGGAGATCTTGCTTAACAAATATATTAGAATTCATGGAGTAGGTTGCTAAAATGATAGGTAAGGGGAGCCAGTAGATGCTATTTATCTAGATTTTGTAAAGGTCTTTGATAGAGTACCTCATGAAAGATTTTTTAAAACGTTCAAATCACATTGAATAGGTGGGGACGTTGCCAAATGTATTGACAATTGCTTAACGGGAAGAAGGCAGAGAGTGGACATAAATAAGGAGTACCCTGAGTGAAGTGAAGTACAAATTAGAGTGCCATAGGGCTCGGTTTTGGGACCAATGTTGTTCTTGATATATATATATATATATATATATATATATATATATATATATATATATATATATATATATAGAATATTTGGACATTGGTATGGGATCCATGATTGCAAAATTCGCTGATGACACAAAACTATGCAGTAGTGTCATCTAAAGCAGAAGTGGATATATTGAGGTCGGATTTAGATGAAATTCAAGAATGGTCTTTAAGCTGGCAAATAGAGTTTAATGTAGATAAGTATAGTCATCCACATATGCAGATCCAATATGGAACATAGTTACAGAATGGGCGAGAACAATATTAGAAAGTTAGAAAAGGAAAGGGATCTAGGAGTTAAAATAGATCATACAGGTAAGGTAAGGTGAGTGAGCAAGTCCAGCTAGTAGTAAAAATAGCAAATGCAATGTTAGGTATGATAACAAGAAATATTAAAACACTAGCTCATGTATACACAAATTAAACCCCCTCTTAGCATCAATTAAACTTGTAAGAGTTGTATCCACCTCACTGCTGGAAAATAGACAAGCAGCTTCAGAGCGGAGGCAGAGGCACTGAGGGCGGCAGTGGAAGAAATGGTGACAGGTAAAAGGAATGAAAGCCACATAGTCCTGCTTACAGATGCTCTGGCCGTAGTCACAGCACTAAAAAGCCAGAGAAATACTGAACTTAATGATTTAAGAGCAGTTCTCTGTCAACTATGCCAGCAGTCCACACCAAAAAGGGTTGTGGTACAGTGGGTTTCATCTCACTGTAACATCCAAGGCAACGAGGAGGCAGACAGACTGGCAAAAGAACGTGCAAAACTACCACAACCAGATACTAGTATGACATACGAAGAGTCAAAACGGCTTATTAGTGCTAGATACATGACCAAATGGGAAACCGAACATACTGGCTACACCAAAAACGATGCTTGTTATCAGTTGAACAGAAGAGAGCAGGTCGTGGTCTTCAGACTTCGCACTGGCCACAATAGACTGAGTTACCACATATTCAGCAAATTGAAGATAGGTGGCACCGACGAATGCCCGTGTGGTACCGGGAAAATGACCTGTGAGCATTTGCTGCAAACCTGCCCGACATACGATGATCAGAGAGAGCAGATGTGGCCATCACCAGTGGCAACACTAGACAAGCTCTATGGCAGTGTCGACAGCCTTAGGATGACCGCTGCCTTTTTCGAAAATATAATGGTTACTGTCTGACTGCGTACGATGAAGAAGAAGAAGAAGAAGAAGAAGAAGAAGAAGAAGTATCCACCTCAGACACCAGGGCGGTGACAGTAACGTATACGCTTTTGGAACCGATTGATGCCACATTACGCCTTGATTTATCACATCAAATCGTTCAGAGGTCAAAAGTTAAAAAATCATGGGATATCACTTTCGTCACATTAAATAAGCGGTTATTTCCCATATAAAAAATGTTGAGCATAATTATAAAATGTATGTATTTTATGCAAGAGAGATAACTTGATCATTTTATTATATTGCACTAATTTACAGAATACACAATTTCCGTAAAACAAATGCTTTAGTAATGAACACCAGAAATGTTCTCGAGAGACCATTCTGTTGCAAATATTGCAATTAGGAAGGTAGCTTTTAGTCTCAGAGCTTGACACTCTTACGCATCCAAGGTTTTAATATTTTATAAACTGTTATTGGGATAATACAAAATGCTTGTGCTATATAAGTAAATGATGTCACTTGACAAATGTACTGTTCACGCAGTACATATACTAAAATTGGAACGATACAGAGAAGATTAGCATGGCCCCTGCGCAAGGATGACACGCAAATTCGTGAAGCGTTCCATATTTTTTAAATCTCGATCACAACGTTTTGTTTTTAGCCTCTGGTTTTTCAGCTTCCCTCCTTTCACGAGAACACAAATTATTCATATTTATATTCCCTTTCCTGTATATAGTTTTGTTTGTAGATTTTCATTTCAAACCACTAAAACACGGCATGCTTTTGGACTAAGTCGCTGGGTGTCAAACAATTGTCAGTTGGAGAATTGTTGACCAGATCTAGTTTTACTTCGTTATTAGATGTCTCTTGGAACATTCTCTCAGTGAGAATGTGGACTTTGTTTGTGTCTCTGAACATAAACTGTCGTTACTTTGATTAGACATTATTACAATAAGGGCGTTGCCTCTGTGCTAACACACATTGCATCAATTGAATTATGCTTGCACGATTTGTATCCACTCCAAATAGCAGGACATGTAGCGATAGACTATCATACAACTACTTGGTAACTAGTAATTGTCAAATCTCTCTTCACATTTTGTTCTTGCTCTTTCTCGCTCCATTTCCCCACAGTTTGTCTCAGCTTGGTATTGACGATCAATTAACAAAAAACATGGTCCCAAATACCGCCGTACTTGAAAGAGCTTGTAACCTTAGAAATAATGCTACTCTGATGGAGTCACAGGTCTGCTAGACGAATCATCGCTACACCATCGACTGCAAAAAGGCTCTTTTATGTTGAGATGCAGAAAGTTGAAAAAAGAGCGCTTAGACACGCTTGTGGATTTTGCAAAAAATTGGAGAGGCTGAAAGTGGATAAATGTCTTGGTCAAGATGGCATTTATCCAAAATGGCTGTTTGAAATTAGAGACCCACTAGGAAACCATTGTCTATATTATGCTCTCAATCACTTACAAAATGGATTGTTCCACTGGATTGGAAAGATGCAGGAGTGATCTCCTTATTCAAAAAGTGCAAACAATCAGATCCAGCAAATTATAGACCGGTGAGTTTAACGAGCATAGTCTGTAAATTGTTAGAATCAATATTCAAAGAATACATTGTAATGGAAGTTGTATTTAATCAGAAATAGTCATCGTGGGTTCACTAAAGGGAAATCTTGCTTAACAAATATATTAGAATTCATGGAGTAGGTTGCTAAAATGATAGGTAAGGGGAGCCAGTAGATGCTATTTATCTAGATTTTGTAAAGGTCTTTGATAGAGTACCTCATGAAAGATTTTTTAAAACGTTCAAATCACATTGAATAGGTGGGGACGTTGCCAAATGTATTGACAATTGCTTAACGGGAAGAAGGCAGAGAGTGGACATAAATAAGGAGTACCCTGAGTGAAGTGAAGTACAAATTAGAGTGCCATAGGGCTCGGTTTTGGGACCAATGTTGTTCTTGATATATATATATATATATATATATATATATATATATATATATATATATAGAATATTTGGACATTGGTATGGGATCCATGATTGCAAAATGCTGATGACACAAAACTATGCAGTAGTGTCATCTAAAGCAGAAGTGGATATATTGAGGTCGGATTTAGATGAAATTCAAGAATGGTCTTTAAGCTGGCAAATAGAGTTTAATGTAGATAAGTATAGTCATCCACATATGCAGATCCAATATGGAACATAGTTACAGAATGGGCGAGAACAATATTAGAAAGTTAGAAAAGGAAAGGGATCTAGGGGTTAAAATAGATCATACAGGTAAGGTAAGGTGAGTGAGCAAGTCCAGCTAGTAGTAAAAATAGCAAATGCAATGTTAGGTATGATAACAAGAAATATTAAAACACTAGCTCATGTATACACAAATTAAACCCCCTCTTAGCATCAATTAAACTTGTAAGAGTTGTATCCACCTCACTGCTGGAAAATAGACAAGCAGCTTCAGAGCGGAGGCAGAGGCACTGAGGGCGGCAGTGGAAGAAATGGTGACAGGTAAAAGGAATGAAAGCCACATAGTCCTGCTTACAGATGCTCTGGCCGTAGTCACAGCACTAAAAAGCCAGAGAAATACTGAACTTAATGATTTAAGAGCAGTTCTCTGTCAACTATGCCAGCAGTCCACACCAAAAAGGGTAATGGTACAGTGGGTTTCATCTCACTGTAACATCCAAGGCAACGAGGAGGCAGACAGACTGGCAAAAGAACGTGCAAAACTACCACAACCAGATACTAGTATGACATACGAAGAGTCAAAACGGCTTATTAGTGCTAGATACATGACCAAATGGGAAACCGAACATACTGGCTACACCAAAAACGATGCTTGTTATCAGTTGAACAGAAGAGAGCAGGTCGTGGTCTTCAGACTTCGCACTGGCCACAATAGACTGAGTTACCACATATTCAGCAAATTGAAGATAGGTGGCACCGACGAATGCCCGTGTGGTACCGGGAAAATGACCTGTGAGCATTTGCTGCAAACCTGCCCGACATACGATGATCAGAGAGAGCAGATGTGGCCATCACCAGTGGCAACACTAGACAAGCTTTATGGCAGTGTCGACAGCCTTAGGATGACCGCTGCCTTTTTCGAAAATATAATGGTTACTGTCTGACTGCGTACGATGAAGAAGAAGAAGAAGAAGAAGAAGAAGAAGAAGTATCCACCTCAGACACCAGGGCGGTGACAGTAACGTATACGCTTTTGGAACCGATTGATGCCACATTACGCCTTGATTTATCACATCAAATCGTTCAGAGGTCAAAAGTTAAAAAATCATGGGATATCACTTTCGTCACATTAAATAAGCGGTTATTTCCCATATAAAAAATGTTGAGCATAATTATAAAATGTATGTATTTTATGCAAGAGAGATAACTTGATCATTTTATTATATTGCACTAATTTACAGACTACACAATTTCCGTAAAACAAATGCTTTAGTAATGAACACCAGAAATGTTCTCGAGAGACCATTCTGTTGCAAATATTGCAATTAGGAAGGTAGCTTTTAGTCTCAGAGCTTGACACTCTTACGCATCCAAGGTTTTAATATTTTATAAACTGTTATTGGGATAATACAAAATGCTTGTGCTATATAAGTAAATGATGTCACTTGACAAATGTACTGTTCACGCAGTACATATACTAAAATTGGAACGATACAGAGAAGATTAGCATGGCCCCTGCGCAAGGATGACACGCAAATTCGTGAAGCGTTCCATATTTTTTAAATCTCGATCACAACGTTTTGTTTTTAGCCTCTGGTTTTTCAGCTTCCCTCCTTTCACGAGAACACAAATTATTCATATTTATATTCCCTTTCCTGTATATAGTTTTGTTTGTAGATTTTCATTTCAAACCACTAAAACACGGCATGCTTTTGGACTAAGTCGCTGGGTGTCAAACAATTGTCAGTTGGAGAATTGTTGACCAGATCTAGTTTTACTTCGTTATTAGATGTCTCTTGGAACATTCTCTCAGTGAGAATGTGGACTTTGTTTGTGTCTCTGAACATAAACTGTCGTTACTTTGATTAGACATTATTACAATAAGGGCGTTGCCTCTGTGCTAACACACATTACATCAATTGAATTATGCTTGCACGATTTGTATCCACTCCAAATAGCAGGACATGTAGCGATAGACTATCATACAACTACTTGGTAACTAGTAATTGTCAAATCTCTCTTCACATTTTGTTCTTGCTCTTTCTCGCTCCATTTCCCCACAGTTTGTCTCAGCTTGGTATTGACGATCAATTAACAAAAAACATGGTCCCAAATACCGCCGTACTTGAAAGAGCTTGTAACCTTAGAAATAATGCTACTCTGATGGAGTCACAGGTCTGCTAGACGAATCATCGCTACACCATCGACTGCAAAAAGGCTCTTTTATGTTGAGATGCAGAAAGTTGAAAAAAGAGCGCTTAGACACGCTTGTGGATTTTGCAAAAAATTGGAGAGGCTGAAAGTGGATAAATGTCTTGGTCAAGATGGCATTTATCCAAAATGGCTGTTTGAAATTAGAGACCCACTAGGAAACCATTGTCTATATTATGCTCTCAATCACTTACAAAATGGATTGTTCCACTGGATTGGAAAGATGCAGGAGTGATCTCCTTATTCAAAAAGTGCAAACAATCAGATCCAGCAAATTATAGACCGGTGAGTTTAACGAGCATAGTCTGTAAATTGTTAGAATCAATATTCAAAGAATACATTGTAATGGAAGTTGTATTTAATCAGAAATAGTCATCGTGGGTTCACTAAAGGGAAATCTTGCTTAACAAATATATTAGAATTCATGGAGTAGGTTGCTAAAATGATAGGTAAGGGGAGCCAGTAGATGCTATTTATCTAGATTTTGTAAAGGTCTTTGATAGAGTACCTCATGAAAGATTTTTTAAAACGTTCAAATCACATTGAATAGGTGGGGACGTTGCCAAATGTATTGACAATTGCTTAACGGGAAGAAGGCAGAGAGTGGACATAAATAAGGAGTACCCTGAGTGAAGTGAAGTACAAATTAGAGTGCCATAGGGCTCGGTTTTGGGACCAATGTTGTTCTTGATATATATATATATATATATATATATATATATATATATATATATATATATAGAATATTTGGACATTGGTATGGGATCCATGATTGCAAAATTCGCTGATGACACAAAACTATGCAGTAGTGTCATCTAAAGCAGAAGTGGATATATTGAGGTCGGATTTAGATGAAATTCAAGAATGGTCTTTAAGCTGGCAAATAGAGTTTAATGTAGATAAGTATAGTCATCCACATATGCAGATCCAATATGGAACATAGTTACAGAATGGGCGAGAACAATATTAGAAAGTTAGAAAAGGAAAGGGATCTAGGGGTTAAAATAGATCATACAGGTAAGGTAAGGTGAGTGAGCAAGTCCAGCTAGTAGTAAAAATAGCAAATGCAATGTTAGGTATGATAACAAGAAATATTAAAACACTAGCTCATGTATACACAAATTAAACCCCCTCTTAGCATCAATTAAACTTGTAAGAGTTGTATCCACCTCACTGCTGGAAAATAGACAAGCAGCTTCAGAGCGGAGGCAGAGGCACTGAGGGCGGCAGTGGAAGAAATGGTGACAGGTAAAAGGAATGAAAGCCACATAGTCCTGCTTACAGATGCTCTGGCCGTAGTCACAGCACTAAAAAGCCAGAGAAATACTGAACTTAATGATTTAAGAGCAGTTCTCTGTCAACTATGCCAGCAGTCCACACCAAAAAGGGTAATGGTACAGTGGGTTTCATCTCACTGTAACATCCAAGGCAACGAGGAGGCAGACAGACTGGCAAAAGAACGTGCAAAACTACCACAACCAGATACTAGTATGACATACGAAGAGTCAAAACGGCTTATTAGTGCTAGATACATGACCAAATGGGAAACCGAACATACTGGCTACACCAAAAACGATGCTTGTTATCAGTTGAACAGAAGAGAGCAGGTCGTGGTCTTCAGACTTCGCACTGGCCACAATAGACTGAGTTACCACATATTCAGCAAATTGAAGATAGGTGGCACCGACGAATGCCCGTGTGGTACCGGGAAAATGACCTGTGAGCATTTGCTGCAAACCTGCCCGACATACGATGATCAGAGAGAGCAGATGTGGCCATCACCAGTGGCAACACTAGACAAGCTTTATGGCAGTGTCGACAGCCTTAGGATGACCGCTGCCTTTTTCGAAAATATAATGGTTACTGTCTGACTGCGTACGATGAAGAAGAAGAAGAAGAAGAAGAAGAAGAAGAAGTATCCACCTCAGACACCAGGGCGGTGACAGTAACGTATACGCTTTTGGAACCGATTGATGCCACATTACGCCTTGATTTATCACATCAAATCGTTCAGAGGTCAAAAGTTAAAAAATCATGGGATATCACTTTCGTCACATTAAATAAGCGGTTATTTCCCATATAAAAAATGTTGAGCATAATTATAAAATGTATGTATTTTATGCAAGAGAGATAACTTGATCATTTTATTATATTGCACTAATTTACAGAATACACAATTTCCGTAAAACAAATGCTTTAGTAATGAACACCAGAAATGTTCTCGAGAGACCATTCTGTTGCAAATATTGCAATTAGGAAGGTAGCTTTTAGTCTCAGAGCTTGACACTCTTACGCATCCAAGGTTTTAATATTTTATAAACTGTTATTGGGATAATACAAAATGCTTGTGCTATATAAGTAAATGATGTCACTTGACAAATGTACTGTTCACGCAGTACATATACTAAAATTGGAACGATACAGAGAAGATTAGCATGGCCCCTGCGCAAGGATGACACGCAAATTCGTGAAGCGTTCCATATTTTTTGAATCTCGATCACAATGTTTTGTTTTTAGCCTCTGGTTTTTCAGCTTCCCTCCTTTCACGAGAACACAAATTATTCATATTTATATTCCCTTTCCTGTATATAGTTTTGTTTGTAGATTTTCATTTCAAACCACTAAAACACGGCATGCTTTTGGACTAAGTCGCTGGGTGTCAAACAATTGTCAGTTGGAGAATTGTTGACCAGATCTAGTTTTACTTCGTTATTAGATGTCTCTTGGAACATTCTCTCAGTGAGAATGTGGACTTTGTTTGTGTCTCTGAACATAAACTGTCGTTACTTTGATTAGACATTATTACAATAATGGCGTTGCCTCTGTGCTAACACACATTGCATCAATTGAATTATGCTTGCACGATTTGTATCCACTCCAAATAGCAGGACATGTAGCGATAGATTATCATACAACTACTTGGTAACTAGTAATTGTCAAATCTCTCTTCACATTTTGTTCTTGCTCTTTCTCGCTCCATTTCCCCACAGTTTGTCTCAGCTTGGTATTGACGATCAATTAACAAAAAACATGGTCCCAAATACCGCCGTACTTGAAAGAGCTTGTAACCTTAGAAATAATGCTACTCTGATGGAGTCACAGGTCTGCTAGACGAATCATCGCTACACCATCGACTGCAAAAAGGCTCTTTTATGTTGAGATGCAGAAAGTTGAAAAAAGAGCGCTTAGACACGCTTGTGGATTTTGCAAAAAATTGGAGAGGCTGAAAGTGGATAAATGTCTTGGTCAAGATGGCATTTATCCAAAATGGCTGTTTGAAATTAGAGACCCACTAGGAAACCATTGTCTATATTATGCTCTCAATCACTTACAAAATGGATTGTTCCACTGGATTGGAAAGATGCAGGAGTGATCTCCTTATTCAAAAAGTGCAAACAATCAGATCCAGCAAATTATAGACCGGTGAGTTTAACGAGCATAGTCTGTAAATTGTTAGAATCAATATTCAAAGAATACATTGTAATGGAAGTTGTATTTAATCAGAAATAGTCATCGTGGGTTCACTAAAGGGAAATCTTGCTTAACAAATATATTAGAATTCATGGAGTAGGTTGCTAAAATGATAGGTAAGGGGAGCCAGTAGATGCTATTTATCTAGATTTTGTAAAGGTCTTTGATAGAGTACCTCATGAAAGATTTTTTAAAACGTTCAAATCACATTGAATAGGTGGGGACGTTGCCAAATGTATTGACAATTGCTTAACGGGAAGAAGGCAGAGAGTGGACATAAATAAGGAGTACCCTGAGTGAAGTGAAGTACAAATTAGAGTGCCATAGGGCTCGGTTTTGGGACCAATGTTGTTCTTGATATATATATATATATATATATATATATATATATATATATATATATATAGAATATTTGGACATTGGTATGGGATCCATGATTGCAAAATTCGCTGATGACACAAAACTATGCAGTAGTGTCATCTAAAGCAGAAGTGGATATATTGAGGTCGGATTTAGATGAAATTCAAGAATGGTCTTTAAGCTGGCAAATAGAGTTTAATGTAGATAAGTATAGTCATCCACATATGCAGATCCAATATGGAACATAGTCACAGAATGGGCGAGAACAATATTAGAAAGTTAGAAAAGGAAAGGGATCTAGGGGTTAAAATAGATCATACAGGTAAGGTAAGGTGAGTGAGCAAGTCCAGCTAGTAGTAAAAATAGCAAATGCAATGTTAGGTATGATAACAAGAAATATTAAAACACTAGCTCATGTATACACAAATTAAACCCCCTCTTAGCATCAATTAAACTTGTAAGAGTTGTATCCACCTCACTGCTGGAAAATAGACAAGCAGCTTCAGAGCGGAGGCAGAGGCACTGAGGGCGGCAGTGGAAGAAATGGTGACAGGTAAAAGGAATGAAAGCCACATAGTCCTGCTTACAGATGCTCTGGCCGTAGTCACAGCACTAAAAAGCCAGAGAAATACTGAACTTAATGATTTAAGAGCAGTTCTCTGTCAACTATGCCAGCAGTCCACACCAAAAAGGGTTGTGGTACAGTGGGTTTCATCTCACTGTAACATCCAAGGCAACGAGGAGGCAGACAGACTGGCAAAAGAACGTGCAAAACTACCACAACCAGATACTAGTATGACATACGAAGAGTCAAAACGGCTTATTAGTGCTAGATACATGACCAAATGGGAAACCGAACATACTGGCTACACCAAAAACGATGCTTGTTATCAGTTGAACAGAAGAGAGCAGGTCGTGGTCTTCAGACTTCGCACTGGCCACAATAGACTGAGTTACCACATATTCAGCAAATTGAAGATAGGTGGCACCGACGAATGCCCGTGTGGTACCGGGAAAATGACCTGTGAGCATTTGCTGCAAACCTGCCCGACATACGATGATCAGAGAGAGCAGATGTGGCCATCACCAGTGGCAACACTAGACAAGCTCTATGGCAGTGTCGACAGCCTTAGGATGACCGCTGCCTTTTTCGAAAATATAATGGTTACTGTCTGACTGCGTACGATGAAGAAGAAGAAGAAGAAGAAGAAGAAGAAGAAGAAGTATCCACCTCAGACACCAGGGCGGTGACAGTAACGTATACGCTTTTGGAACCGATTGATGCCACATTACGCCTTGATTTATCACATCAAATCGTTCAGAGGTCAAAAGTTAAAAAATCATGGGATATCACTTTCGTCACATTAAATAAGCGGTTATTTCCCATATAAAAAATGTTGAGCATAATTATAAAATGTATGTATTTTATGCAAGAGAGATAACTTGATCATTTTATTATATTGCACTAATTTACAGAATACACAATTTCCGTAAAACAAATGCTTTAGTAATGAACACCAGAAATGTTCTCGAGAGACCATTCTGTTGCAAATATTGCAATTAGGAAGGTAGCTTTTAGTCTCAGAGCTTGACACTCTTACGCATCCAAGGTTTTAATATTTTATAAACTGTTATTGGGATAATACAAAATGCTTGTGCTATATAAGTAAATGATGTCACTTGACAAATGTACTGTTCACGCAGTACATATACTAAAATTGGAACGATACAGAGAAGATTAGCATGGCCCCTGCGCAAGGATGACACGCAAATTCGTGAAGCGTTCCATATTTTTTAAATCTCGATCACAATGTTTTGTTTTTAGCCTCTGGTTTTTCAGCTTCCCTCCTTTCACGAGAACACAAATTATTCATATTTATATTCCCTTTCCTGTATATAGTTTCGTTTGTAGATTTTCATTTCAAACCACTAAAACACAGCATGCTTTTGGACTAAGTCGCTGGGTGTCAAACAATTGTCAGTTGGAGAATTGTTGACCAGATCTAGTTTTACTTCGTTATTAGATGTCTCTTGGAACATTCTCTCAGTGAGAATGTGGACTTTGTTTGTGTCTCTGAACATAAACTGTCGTTACTTTGATTAGACATTATTACAATAAGGGCGTTGCCTCTGTGCTAACACACATTGCATCAATTGAATTATGCTTGCACGATTTGTATCCACTCCAAATAGCAGGACATGTAGCGATAGATTATCATACAACTACTTGGTAACTAGTAATTGTCAAATCTCTCTTCACATTTTGTTCTTGCTCTTTCTCGCTCCATTTCCCCACAGTTTGTCTCAGCTTGGTATTGACGATCAATTAACAAAAAACATGGTCCCAAATACCGCCGTACTTGAAAGAGCTTGTAACCTTAGAAATAATGCTACTCTGATGGAGATAATTGGAGACAAAACTAAGGGTGGTGGCGTTTTATTATACTGTATAAATTCTGTTAATATAACGATCAAAGATTATTTATCATGTGGTAACAAAAATGAAAGTGTATGGGGAGAAATAGAAAGTGGGGGTGAAAAAACAGTGATTGGAGTGTGCTATAGATGTCCATCAAGTCAAAAAGAGGAAGATGAGGAGCTGATTAGTAGCATAGCAAAGGCAAGTAAAGGGAAATTATTATTAATGGGAGATTTCAACTATCCAGAAATAAAATGGGATATGGCAGAAGCACTTGTAGAGTCAAAACCTTTTGTTACGTGCATAACTGACAATTTTTTAATTCAACATGTAGAAGCAGCCACCAGAGGCAAAAACATACTCGACCTAGTTTTTACCATAGAGGAAAATATGATTGAAAACGTTACCGTTGGGGAACTGTTTGGCTCAAGTGACCATCAAATCATCCGTTGGGATCTTATTGCAGGGAAAGAAGTAAACATAAACACGCGAACATACGACTACTCTAAGACAGATGTTAAGAGGATGAAAGAGGCAGCGAACCACATAATCTGGAAAGATATTATTGTAGGAACAGATGTTGAACAGGAGTGGGAAAGTTTTAAAACAGTTCTAGAAACGCTAAAAGAGGAATGTGTTCCATGTAGGGAGGTAAACCCCAAGCGTAAAAAGTGGATAACTAGATTTGTAGTGAAATGTAGAAGAGCAAAAAATAAAGCATGGCAAAAATATATAGAGGCAGGTAAATCAAAAGAAACATATGTAAAATATTTGGACAAGCAGAACATATCTCAGAAAGCGAATAAAACAGCAAAAATAGACTTTGAAAAAAAACTTGCTCAGAGGATCAAGACTGACAGTAAAAGCTTCTTTTCTTATGTTAGAAATAAACAAAGAACGAAAGACAAAGTAGGCCCTCTCATAGACAGTACAGGGAAAATAATAAGTGAGAATAGGGAGGCTGCTAATCTGCTTAATCAGTACTTTGGCACAGTCTTCACAAAGGAGGACTGCTCCGAGATCCCAGAGCCTATAGATATTTTTCAAAGAGACATGGATACAGCGGGATTAAGATCAATCTGTATTACAGAGGAAATGGTTTTTAAAAAATTGGAGGGGTTGAAAGTGAATAAATGTCCAGGTCAAGATGGTATTCACCCAAAATTGCTGTATGAAATTAGAAACCAACTAGCAAAACCATTGGCTATATTATGTTCTCAATCACTTACAAAAGGGATTGTTCCACGGGATTGGAAAGATGCAGGAGTGATCCCCTTATTCAAAAAAGGCAAAAAATCAGATCCGGCAAATTATAGACCGGTGAGTTTAACGAGCATAGTCTGTAAATTGTTAGAGTCAATAATCAAAGAAAACATTGTAATGCATTTAGAAAAATTTAATCTAATTAGAAATAGTCAGCATGGGTTTACTAGAGGGAGATCATGCTTAACAAATCTATTAGAATTCATGGAGGAGGTTACTAAAATCATAGATAAAGGGGAGCCAGTGGATGTTATTTATCTAGACTTTGCAAAGGCCTTTGATAGAGTACCTCATCAAAGATTATTTCGAAAGTTAAAATCACATGGAATAGGTGGGGAAGTTGCCAAATGGATTGAAAATTGGTTAACAGGAAGAAGGCAGAGGGTGGGCATAAATAAGGAGTACTCTGAGTGGAGTGAAGTGAAAAGTGGTGTGCCACAGGGCTCGGTTTTGGGACCAATTTTGTTCTTGATATATATAAATGATTTGGACATTGATATGAGATCCATGATTGCAAAATTTGCTGATGACACAAAACTATGCAGTAGTGTCTCATCTAAAGCGGAAGTGGATATATTGATGTCGGATTTAGATAAAATTCGAGAATGGTCTGTAAGCTGGCAAATGGAGTTTAATGTAGATAAATGTACAGTCATCCACATGGGTAGATCCAATATGGAACATAAATACAGAATGGGAGAAAACAATATTAGAAAGATAGATAAGGAAAGGGACCTAGGGGTTATAATAGATCATACAGGAAAGGTGAGTGAGCAAGTTAAGGTAGCAGTGAAAAAGGCAAATGCAATGTTAGGTATGATAAAAAGAAATATTAAACATAGGAGCAAGGAAGTGATCGTCAAACTGTATAAAGCTTTAGTTAGACCTAGATTGGAGTACTGTGTACAGGTGTGGAGTCCTTATCATAGAGGGGACATAAACATGCTAGAAAGAATACAAAAAAGAGCGACAAAGATGATAGTTGGATTCCAGAATTACAGTTATGAGGAACGACTCAGAAAAACGGGCCTACAGTGTCTCGAAGAGAGAAGAATTCGTGGTGACTTAATACAGGTTTATAAGATGATCAGAGGAATCGATAAATTAGACTATAACAAGTTTTTTAAAATACAGCCACCTACAATAACACGAGGGCATAGCTACAAGCTGATTAAAGAGAGGTCCAGGTTAGATATTAGGAAATATTTTTTTAGTCAGAGAGTGGTGTCTGCTTGGAATGCATTGCCAGGGGAGGTGGTGGAGGCAGGGACAGTTAATGCGTTTAAGAATAAACTGGATGCGCATAGATTTTAGAGCAAGGTGATGTAAATGTAACTGGTTGTATACAGACTCTAAGGGTCTTCTAAACCAGTATAAAGACGTTAAGTTAAGTTAGAGTCACAGGTCTGCTAGACGAATCATCGCTACACCATCGACTGCAAAAAGGCTCTTTTATGTTGAGATGCAGAAAGTTGAAAAAAAAGCGCTTAGACACGCTTGTGGATTTTGCAAAAAAATTGGAGAGGCTGAAAGTGGATAAATGTCTAGGTCAAGATGGCATTTATCCAAAATGGCTGTTTGAAATTAGAGACCCACTAGGAAACCATTGCCTATATTATGCTCTCAATCACTTACAAAATGGATTGTTCCACTGGATTGGAAAGATGCAGGAGTGATCTCCTTATTCAAAAAGTGCAAACAATCAGATCCAGCAAATTATAGACCGGTGAGTTTAACGAGCATAGTCTGTAAATTGTTAGAATCAATATTCAAAGAATACATTGTAATGGAAGTTGTATTTAATCAGAAATAGTCATCGTGGGTTTACTAAAGGGAGATCTTGCTTAACAAATATATTAGAATTCATGGAGTAGGTTGCTAAAATGATAGGTAAAGGGGAGCCAGTAGATGCTATTTATCTAGATTTTGTAAAGGTCTTTGAAAGAGTACCTCATGAAAGATTTTTTAAAACGTTCAAATCACATTGAATAGGTGGGGACGTTGCCAAATGTATTGACAATTGCTTAACGGGAAGAAGGCAGAGAGTGGACATAAATAAGGAGTACCCTGAGTGAAGTGAAGTACAAATTAGAGTGCCATAGGGCTCGGTTTTGGGACCAATGTTGTTCTTGATATATATATATATATATATATATATATATATATATAGAATATTTGGACATTGGTATGGGATCCATGATTGCAAAATTCGCTGATGACACAAAATTATGCAGTAGTGTCATCTAAAGCAGAAGTGGATATATTGAGGTCGGATTTAGATGAAATTCAAGAATGGTCTTTAAGCTGGCAAATAGAGTTTAATGTAGATAAGTATAGTCATCCACATATGCAGATCCAATATGGAACATAGTCACAGAATGGGCGAGAACAATATTAGAAAGTTAGAAAAGGAAAGGGATCTAAGGGTTAAAATAGATCATACAGGTAAGGTAAGGTGAGTGAGCAAGTCCAGCTAGTAGTAAAAATAGCAAATGCAATGTTAGGTATGATAACAAGAAATATTAAAACACTAGCTCATGTATACACAAATTAAACCCCCTCTTAGCATCAATTAAACTTGTAAGAGTTGTATCCACCTCACTGCTGGAAAATAGACAAGCAGCTTCAGAGCGGAGGCAGAGGCACTGAGGGCGGCAGTGGAAGAAATGGTGACAGGTAAAAGGAATGAAAGCCACATAGTCCTGCTTACAGATGCTCTGGCCGTAGTCACAGCACTAAAAAGCCAGAGAAATACTGAACTTAATGATTTAAGAGCAGTTCTCTGTCAACTATGCCAGCAGTCCACACCAAAAAGGGTTGTGGTACAGTGGGTTTCATCTCACTGTAACATCCAAGGCAACGAGGAGGCAGACAGACTGGCAAAAGAACGTGCAAAACTACCACAACCAGATACTAGTATGACATACGAAGAGTCAAAACGGCTTATTAGTGCTAGATACATGACCAAATGGGAAACCGAACATACTGGCTACACCAAAAACGATGCTTGTTATCAGTTGAACAGAAGAGAGCAGGTCGTGGTCTTCAGACTTCGCACTGGCCACAATAGACTGAGTTACCACATATTCAGCAAATTGAAGATAGGTGGCACCGACGAATGCCCGTGTGGTACCGGGAAAATGACCTGTGAGCATTTGCTGCAAACCTGCCCGACATACGATGATCAGAGAGAGCAGATGTGGCCATCACCAGTGGCAACACTAGACAAGCTCTATGGCAGTGTCGACAGCCTTAGGATGACCGCTGCCTTTTTCGAAAATATAATGGTTACTGTCTGACTGCGTACGATGAAGAAGAAGAAGAAGAAGAAGAAGAAGAAGAAGAAGTATCCACCTCAGACACCAGGGCGGTGACAGTAACGTATACGCTTTTGGAACCGATTGATGCCACATTACGCCTTGATTTATCACATCAAATCGTTCAGAGGTCAAAAGTTAAAAAATCATGGGATATCACTTTCGTCACATTAAATAAGCGGTTATTTCCCATATAAAAAATGTTGAGCATAATTATAAAATGTATGTATTTTATGCAAGAGAGATAACTTGATCATTTTATTATATTGCACTAATTTACAGAATACACAATTTCCGTAAAACAAATGCTTTAGTAATGAACACCAGAAATGTTCTCGAGAGACCATTCTGTTGCAAATATTGCAATTAGGAAGGTAGCTTTTAGTCTCAGAGCTTGACACTCTTACGCATCCAAGGTTTTAATATTTTATAAACTGTTATTGGGATAATACAAAATGCTTGTGCTATATAAGTAAATGATGTCACTTGACAAATCTACTGTTCACGCAGTACATATACTAAAATTGGAACGATACAGAGAAGATTAGCATGGCCCCTGCGCAAGGATGACACGCAAATTCGTGAAGCGTTCCATATTTTTTAAATCTCGATCACAATGTTTTGTTTTTAGCCTCTGGTTTTTCAGCTTCCCTCCTTTCACGAGAACACAAATTATTCATATTTACATTCCCTTTCCTGTATATAGTTTCGTTTGTAGATTTTCATTTCAAACCACTAAAACACAGCATGCTTTTGGACTAAGTCGCTGGGTGTCAAACAATTGTCAGTTGGAGAATTGTTGACCAGATCTAGTTTTACTTCGTTATTAGATGTCTCTTGGAACATTCTCTCAGTGAGAATGTGGACTTTGTTTGTGTCTCTTAACATAAACTGTCGTTACTTTGATTAGACATTATTACAATAAGGGCGTTGCCTCTGTGCTAACACACATTGCATCAATTGAATTATGCTTGCACGATTTGTATCCACTCCAAAAAACAGGACATGTAGCGATAGATTATCATACAACTACTTGGTAACTAGTAATTGTCAAATCTCTCTTCACATTTTGTTCTTGCTCTTTCTCGCTCCATTTCCCCACAGTTTGTCTCAGCTTGGTATTGACGATCAATTAACAAAAAACATGGTCCCAAATACCGCCGTACTTGAAAGAGCTTGTAACCTTAGAAATAATGCTACTCTGATGGAGATAATTGGAGACAAAACTAAGGGTGGTGGCGTTTTATTATACTGTATAAATTCTGTTAATATAACGATCAAAGATTATTTATCATGTGGTAACAAAAATGAAAGTGTATGGGGAGAAATAGAAAGTGGGGGTGAAAAAACAGTGATTGGAGTGTGCTATAGATGTCCATCAAGTCAAAAAGAGGAAGATGAGGAGCTGATTAGTAGCATAGCAAAGGCAAGTAAAGGGAAATTATTATTAATGGGAGATTTCAACTATCCAGAAATAAAATGGGATATGGCAGAAGCACTTGTAGAGTCAAAACCTTTTGTTTCGTGCATAACTGACAATTTTTTAATTCAACATGTAGAAGCAGCCACCAGAGGCAAAAACATACTCGACCTAGTTTTTACCATAGAGGAAAATATGATTGAAAACGTTACCGTTGGGGAACTGTTTGGCTCAAGTGACCATCAAATCATCCGTTGGGATCTTATTGCAGGGAAAGAAGTAAACATAAACACGCGAACATACGACTACTCTAAGACAGATGTTAAGAGGATGAAAGAGGCAGCGAACCACATAATCTGGAAAGATATTATTGTAGGAACAGATGTTGAACAGGAGTGGGAAAGTTTTAAAACAGTTCTAGAAACGCTAAAAGAGGAATGTGTTCCATGTAGGGAGGTAAACCCCAAGCGTAAAAAGTGGATAACTAGATTTGTAGTGAAATGTAGAAGAGCAAAAAATAAAGCATGGCAAAAATATATAGAGGCAGGTAAATCAAAAGAAACATATGTAAAATATTTGGACAAGCAGAACATATCTCAGAAAGCGAATAAAACAGCAAAAATAGACTTTGAAAAAAAACTTGCTCAGAGGATCAAGACTGACAGTAAAAGCTTCTTTTCTTATGTTAGAAATAAACAAAGAACGAAAGACAAAGTAGGCCCTCTCATAGACAGTACAGGGAAAATAATAAGTGAGAATAGGGAGGCTGCTAATCTGCTTAATCAGTACTTTGGCACAGTCTTCACAAAGGAGGACTGCTCCGAGATCCCAGAGCCTATAGATATTTTTCAAAGAGACATGGATACAGCGGGATTAAGATCAATCTGTATTACAGAGGAAATGGTTTTTAAAAAATTGGAGGGGTTGAAAGTGAATAAATGTCCAGGTCAAGATGGTATTCACCCAAAATTGCTGTATGAAATTAGAAACCAACTAGCAAAACCATTGGCTATATTATGTTCTCAATCACTTACAAAAGGGATTGTTCCACGGGATTGGAAAGATGCAGGAGTGATCCCCTTATTCAAAAAAGGCAAAAAATCAGATCCGGCAAATTATAGACCGGTGAGTTTAACGAGCATAGTCTGTAAATTGTTAGAGTCAATAATCAAAGAAAACATTGTAATGCATTTAGAAAAATTTAATCTAATTAGAAATAGTCAGCATGGGTTTACTAGAGGGAGATCATGCTTAACAAATCTATTAGAATTCATGGAGGAGGTTACTAAAATCATAGATAAAGGGGAGCCAGTGGATGTTATTTATCTAGACTTTGCAAAGGCCTTTGATAGAGTACCTCATCAAAGATTATTTCGAAAGTTAAAATCACATGGAATAGGTGGGGAAGTTGCCAAATGGATTGAAAATTGGTTAACAGGAAGAAGGCAGAGGGTGGGCATAAATAAGGAGTACTCTGAGTGGAGTGAAGTGAAAAGTGGTGTGCCACAGGGCTCGGTTTTGGGACCAATTTTGTTCTTGATATATATAAATGATTTGGACATTGATATGAGATCCATGATTGCAAAATTTGCTGATGACACAAAACTATGCAGTAGTGTCTCATCTAAAGCGGAAGTGGATATATTGATGTCGGATTTAGATAAAATTCGAGAATGGTCTGTAAGCTGGCAAATGGAGTTTAATGTAGATAAATGTACAGTCATCCACATGGGTAGATCCAATATGGAACATAAATACAGAATGGGAGAAAACAATATTAGAAAGATAGATAAGGAAAGGGACCTAGGGGTTATAATAGATCATACAGGAAAGGTGAGTGAGCAAGTTAAGGTAGCAGTGAAAAAGGCAAATGCAATGTTAGGTATGATAAAAAGAAATATTAAACATAGGAGCAAGGAAGTGATCGTCAAACTGTATAAAGCTTTAGTTAGACCTAGATTGGAGTACTGTGTACAGGTGTGGAGTCCTTATCATAGAGGGGACATAAACATGCTAGAAAGAATACAAAAAAGAGCGACAAAGATGATAGTTGGATTCCAGAATTACAGTTATGAGGAACGACTCAGAAAAACGGGCCTACAGTGTCTCGAAGAGAGAAGAATTCGTGGTGACTTAATACAGGTTTATAAGATGATCAGAGGAATCGATAAATTAGACTATAACAAGTTTTTTAAAATACAGCCACCTACAATAACACGAGGGCATAGCTACAAGCTGATTAAAGAGAGGTCCAGGTTAGATATTAGGAAATATTTTTTTAGTCAGAGAGTGGTGTCTGCTTGGAATGCATTGCCAGGGGAGGTGGTGGAGGCAGGGACAGTTAATGCGTTTAAGAATAAACTGGATGCGCATAGATTTTAGAGCAAGGTGATGTAAATGTAACTGGTTGTATACAGACTCTAAGGGTCTTCTAAACCAGTATAAAGACGTTAAGTTAAGTTAGAGTCACAGGTCTGCTAGACGAATCATCGCTACACCATCGACTGCAAAAAGGCTCTTTTATGTTGAGATGCAGAAAGTTGAAAAAAAAGCGCTTAGACACGCTTGTGGATTTTGCAAAAAAATTGGAGAGGCTGAAAGTGGATAAATGTCTAGGTCAAGATGGCATTTATCCAAAATGGCTGTTTGAAATTAGAGACCCACTAGGAAACCATTGCCTATATTATGCTCTCAATCACTTACAAAATGGATTGTTCCACTGGATTGGAAAGATGCAGGAGTGATCTCCTTATTCAAAAAGTGCAAACAATCAGATCCAGCAAATTATAGACCGGTGAGTTTAACGAGCATAGTCTGTAAATTGTTAGAATCAATATTCAAAGAATACATTGTAATGGAAGTTGTATTTAATCAGAAATAGTCATCGTGGGTTTACTAAAGGGAGATCTTGCTTAACAAATATATTAGAATTCATGGAGTAGGTTGCTAAAATGATAGGTAAAGGGGAGCCAGTAGATGCTATTTATCTAGATTTTGTAAAGGTCTTTGATAGAGTACCTCATTAAAGATTTTTTTAAACGTTCAAATCACATTGAATAGGTGGGGACGTTGCCAAATGTATTGACAATTGCTTAACGGGAAGAAGGCAGAGAGTGGACATAAATAAGGAGTACCCTGAGTGAAGTGAAGTACAAATTAGAGTGCCATAGGGCTCGGTTTTGGGACCAATGTTGTTCTTGATATATATATATATATATATATATATATATATATATATATATATATATATATATATATATATATATATATATATATATATATATAATATTTGGACATTGGTATGGGATCCATGATTGCAAAATTCGCTGATGACACAAAATTATGCAGTAGTGTCATCTAAAGCAGAAGTGGATATATTGAGGTCGGATTTAGATGAAATTCAAGAATGGTCTTTAAGCTGGCAAATAGAGTTTAATGTAGATAAGTATAGTCATCCACATATGCAGATCCAATATGGAACATAGTCACAGAATGGGCGAGAACAATATTAGAAAGTTAGAAAAGGAAAGGGATCTAGGTGTTAAAATAGATCATACAGGTAAGGTAAGGTGAGTGAGCAAGTCCAGCTAGTAGTAAAAATAGCAAATGCAATGTTAGGTATGATAACAAGAAATATTAAAACACTAGCTCATGTATACACAAATTAAACCCCCTCTTAGCATCAATTAAACTTGTAAGAGTTGTATCCACCTCACTGCTGGAAAATAGACAAGCAGCTTCAGAGCGGAGGCAGAGGCACTGAGGGCGGCAGTGGAAGAAATGGTGACAGGTAAAAGGAATGAAAGCCACATAGTCCTGCTTACAGATGCTCTGGCCGTAGTCACAGCACTAAAAAGCCAGAGAAATACTGAACTTAATGATTTAAGAGCAGTTCTCTGTCAACTATGCCAGCAGTCCACACCAAAAAGGGTTGTGGTACAGTGGGTTTCATCTCACTGTAACATCCAAGGCAACGAGGAGGCAGACAGACTGGCAAAAGAACGTGCAAAACTACCACAACCAGATACTAGTATGACATACGAAGAGTCAAAACGGCTTATTAGTGCTAGATACATGACCAAATGGGAAACCGAACATACTGGCTACACCAAAAACGATGCTTGTTATCAGTTGAACAGAAGAGAGCAGGTCGTGGTCTTCAGACTTCGCACTGGCCACAATAGACTGAGTTACCACATATTCAGCAAATTGAAGATAGGTGGCACCGACGAATGCCCGCGTGGTACCGGGAAAATGACCTGTGAGCATTTGCTGCAAACCTGCCCGACATACGATGATCAGAGAGAGCAGATGTGGCCATCACCAGTGGCAACACTAGACAAGCTCTATGGCAGTGTCGACAGCCTTAGGATGACCGCTGCCTTTTTCGAAAATATAATGGTTACTGTCTGACTGCGTACGATGAAGAAGAAGAAGAAGAAGAAGAAGAAGAAGAAGAAGTATCCACCTCAGACACCAGGGCGGTGACAGTAACGTATACGCTTTTGGAACCGATTGATGCCACATTACGCCTTGATTTATCACATCAAATCGTTCAGAGGTCAAAAGTTAAAAAATCATGGGATATCACTTTCGTCACATTAAATAAGCGGTTATTTCCCATATAAAAAATGTTGAGCATAATTATAAAATGTATGTATTTTATGCAAGAGAGATAACTTGATCATTTTATTATATTGCACTAATTTACAGAATACACAATTTCCGTAAAACAAATGCTTTAGTAATGAACACCAGAAATGTTCTCGAGAGACCATTCTGTTGCAAATATTGCAATTAGGAAGGTAGCTTTTAGTCTCAGAGCTTGACACTCTTACGCATCCAAGGTTTTAATATTTTATAAACTGTTATTGGGATAATACAAAATGCTTGTGCTATATAAGTAAATGATGTCACTTGACAAATCTACTGTTCACGCAGTACATATACTAAAATTGGAACGATACAGAGAAGATTAGCATGGCCCCTGCGCAAGGATGACACGCAAATTCGTGAAGCGTTCCATATTTTTTAAATCTCGATCACAATGTTTTGTTTTTAGCCTCTGGTTTTTCAGCTTCCCTCCTTTCACGAGAACACAAATTATTCATATTTACATTCCCTTTCCTGTATATAGTTTCGTTTGTAGATTTTCATTTCAAACCACTAAAACACAGCATGCTTTTGGACTAAGTCGCTGGGTGTCAAACAATTGTCAGTTGGAGAATTGTTGACCAGATCTAGTTTTACTTCGTTATTAGATGTCTCTTGGAACATTCTCTCAGTGAGAATGTGGACTTTGTTTGTGTCTCTTAACATAAACTGTCGTTACTTTGATTAGACATTATTACAATAAGGGCGTTGCCTCTGTGCTAACACACATTGCATCAATTGAATTATGCTTGCACGATTTGTATCCACTCCAAATAGCAGGACATGTAGCGATAGACTATCATACAACTACTTGGTAACTAGTAATTGTCAAATCTCTCTTCACATTTTGTTCTTGCTCTTTCTCGCTCCATTTCCCCACAGTTTGTCTCAGCTTGGTATTGACGATCAATTAACAAAAAACATGGTCCCAAATACCGCCGTACTTGAAAGAGCTTGTAACCTTAGAAATAATGCTACTCTGATGGAGTCACAGGTCTGCTAGACGAATCATCGCTACACCATCGACTGCAAAAAGGCTCTTTTATGTTGAGATGCAGAAAGTTGAAAAAAAAGCGCTTAGACACGCTTGTGGATTTTGCAAAAAAATTGGAGAGGCTGAAAGTGGATAAATGTCTAGGTCAAGATGGCATTTATCCAAAATGGCTGTTTGAAATTAGAGACCCACTAGGAAACCATTGCCTATATTATGCTCTCAATCACTTACAAAATGGATTGTTCCACTGGATTGGAAAGATGCAGGAGTGATCTCCTTATTCAAAAAGTGCAAACAATCAGATCCAGCAAATTATAGACCGGTGAGTTTAACGAGCATAGTCTGTAAATTGTTAGAATCAATATTCAAAGAATACATTGTAATGGAAGTTGTATTTAATCAGAAATAGTCATCGTGGGTTTACTAAAGGGAGATCTTGCTTAACAAATATATTAGAATTCATGGAGTAGGTTGCTAAAATGATAGGTAAAGGGGAGCCAGTAGATGCTATTTATCTAGATTTTGTAAAGGTCTTTGATAGAGTACCTCATTAAAGATTTTTTTAAACGTTCAAATCACATTGAATAGGTGGGGACGTTGCCAAATGTATTGACAATTGCTTAACGGGAAGAAGGCAGAGAGTGGACATAAATAAGGAGTACCCTGAGTGAAGTGAAGTACAAATTAGAGTGCCATAGGGCTCGGTTTTGGGACCAATGTTGTTCTTGATATATATATATATATATATATATATATATATATATATATATATATATATATATATATATATATATATAATATTTGGACATTGGTATGGGATCCATGATTGCAAAATTCGCTGATGACACAAAATTATGCAGTAGTGTCATCTAAAGCAGAAGTGGATATATTGAGGTCGGATTTAGATGAAATTCAAGAATGGTCTTTAAGCTGGCAAATAGAGTTTAATGTAGATAAGTATAGTCATCCACATATGCAGATCCAATATGGAACATAGTCACAGAATGGGCGAGAACAATATTAGAAAGTTAGAAAAGGAAAGGGATCTAGGGGTTAAAATAGATCATACAGGTAAGGTAAGGTGAGTGAGCAAGTCCAGCTAGTAGTAAAAATAGCAAATGCAATGTTAGGTATGATAACAAGAAATATTAAAACACTAGCTCATGTATACACAAATTAAACCCCCTCTTAGCATCAATTAAACTTGTAAGAGTTGTATCCACCTCACTGCTGGAAAATAGACAAGCAGCTTCAGAGCGGAGGCAGAGGCACTGAGGGCGGCAGTGGAAGAAATGGTGACAGGTAAAAGGAATGAAAGCCACATAGTCCTGCTTACAGATGCTCTGGCCATAGTCACAGCACTAAAAGCCAGAGAAATACTGAACTTAATGATTTAAGAGCAGTTCTCTGTCAACTATGCCAGCAGTCCACACCAAAAAGGGTTGTGGTACAGTGGGTTTCATCTCACTGTAACATCCAAGGCAACGAGGAGGCAGACAGACTGGCAAAAGAACGTGCAAAACTACCACAACCAGATACTAGTATGACATACGAAGAGTCAAAACGGCTTATTAGTGCTAGATACATGACCAAATGGGAAACCGAACATACTGGCTACACCAAAAACGATGCTTGTTATCAGTTGAACAGAAGAGAGCAGGTCGTGGTCTTCAGACTTCGCACTGGCCACAATAGACTGAGTTACCACATATTCAGCAAATTGAAGATAGGTGGCACCGACGAATGCCCGTGTGGTACCGGGAAAATGACCTGTGAGCATTTGCTGCAAACCTGCCCGACATACGATGATCAGAGAGAGCAGATGTGGCCATCACCAGTGGCAACACTAGACAAGCTCTATGGCAGTGTCGACAGCCTTAGGATGACCGCTGCCTTTTTCGAAAATATAATGGTTACTGTCTGACTGCGTACGATGAAGAAGAAGAAGAAGAAGAAGAAGAAGAAGAAGAAGTATCCACCTCAGACACCAGGGCGGTGACAGTAACGTATACGCTTTTGGAACCGATTGATGCCACATTACGCCTTGATTTATCACATCAAATCGTTCAGAGGTCAAAAGTTAAAAAATCATGGGATATCACTTTCGTCACATTAAATAAGCGGTTATTTCCCATATAAAAAATGTTGAGCATAATTATAAAATGTATGTATTTTATGCAAGAGAGATAACTTGATCATTTTATTATATTGCACTAATTTACAGAATACACAATTTCCGTAAAACAAATGCTTTAGTAATGAACACCAGAAATGTTCTCGAGAGACCATTCTGTTGCAAATATTGCAATTAGGAAGGTAGCTTTTAGTCTCAGAGCTTGACACTCTTACGCATCCAAGGTTTTAATATTTTATAAACTGTTATTGGGATAATACAAAATGCTTGTGCTATATAAGTAAATGATGTCACTTGACAAATCTACTGTTCACGCAGTACATATACTAAAATTGGAACGATACAGAGAAGATTAGCATGGCCCCTGCGCAAGGATGACACGCAAATTCGTGAAGCGTTCCATATTTTTTAAATCTCGATCACAATGTTTTGTTTTTAGCCTCTGGTTTTTCAGCTTCCCTCCTTTCACGAGAACACAAATTATTCATATTTACATTCCCTTTCCTGTATATAGTTTCGTTTGTAGATTTTCATTTCAAACCACTAAAACACAGCATGCTTTTGGACTAAGTCGCTGGGTGTCAAACAATTGTCAGTTGGAGAATTGTTGACCAGATCTAGTTTTACTTCGTTATTAGATGTCTCTTGGAACATTCTCTCAGTGAGAATGTGGACTTTGTTTGTGTCTCTTAACATAAACTGTCGTTACTTTGATTAGACATTATTACAATAAGGGCGTTGCCTCTGTGCTAACACACATTACATCAATTGAATTATGCTTGCACGATTTGTATCCACTCCAAATAGCAGGACATGTAGCGATAGATTATCATACAACTACTTGGTAACTAGTAATTGTCAAATCTCTCTTCACATTTTGTTCTTGCTCTTTCTCGCTCCATTTCCCCACAGTTTGTCTCAGCTTGGTATTGACGATCAATTAACAAAAAACATGGTCCCAAATACCGCCGTACTTGAAAGAGCTTGTAACCTTAGAAATAATGCTACTCTGATGGAGTCACAGGTCTGCTAGACGAATCATCGCTACACCATCGACTGCAAAAAGGCTCTTTTATGTTGAGATGCAGAAAGTTGAAAAAAAAGCGCTTAGACACGCTTGTGGATTTTGCAAAAAAATTGGAGAGGCTGAAAGTGGATAAATGTCTAGGTCAAGATGGCATTTATCCAAAATGGCTGTTTGAAATTAGAGACCCACTAGGAAACCATTGCCTATATTATGCTCTCAATCACTTACAAAATGGATTGTTCCACTGGATTGGAAAGATGCAGGAGTGATCTCCTTATTCAAAAAGTGCAAACAATCAGATCCAGCAAATTATAGACCGGTGAGTTTAACGAGCATAGTCTGTAAATTGTTAGAATCAATATTCAAAGAATACATTGTAATGGAAGTTGTATTTAATCAGAAATAGTCATCGTGGGTTCACTAAAGGGAAATCTTGCTTAACAAATATATTAGAATTCATGGAGTAGGTTGCTAAAATGATAGGTAAGGGGAGCCAGTAGATGCTATTTATCTAGATTTTGTAAAGGTCTTTGATAGAGTACCTCATGAAAGATTTTTTAAAACGTTCAAATCACATTGAATAGGTGGGGACGTTGCCAAATGTATTGACAATTGCTTAACGGGAAGAAGGCAGAGAGTGGACATAAATAAGGAGTACCCTGAGTGAAGTGAAGTACAAATTAGAGTGCCATAGGGCTCGGTTTTGGGACCAATGTTGTTCTTGATATATATATATATATATATATATATATATATATATATAGAATATTTGGACATTGGTATGGGATCCATGATTGCAAAATTCGCTGATGACACAAAACTATGCAGTAGTGTCATCTAAAGCAGAAGTGGATATATTGAGGTCGGATTTAGATGAAATTCAAGAATGGTCTTTAAGCTGGCAAATAGAGTTTAATGTAGATAAGTATAGTCATCCACATATGCAGATCCAATATGGAACATAGTTACAGAATGGGCGAGAACAATATTAGAAAGTTAGAAAAGGAAAGGGATCTAGGGGTTAAAATAGATCATACAGGTAAGGTAAGGTGAGTGAGCAAGTCCAGCTAGTAGTAAAAATAGCAAATGCAATGTTAGGTATGATAACAAGAAATATTAAAACACTAGCTCATGTATACACAAATTAAACCCCCTCTTAGCATCAATTAAACTTGTAAGAGTTGTATCCACCTCACTGCTGGAAAATAGACAAGCAGCTTCAGAGCGGAGGCAGAGGCATTGAGGGCGGCAGTGGAAGAAATGGTGACAGGTAAAAGGAATGAAAGCCACATAGTCCTGCTTACAGATGCTCTGGCCGTAGTCACAGCACTAAAAAGCCAGAGAAATACTGAACTTAATGATTTAAGAGCAGTTCTCTGTCAACTATGCCAGCAGTCCACACCAAAAAGGGTAGTGGTACAGTGGGTTTCATCTCACTGTAACATCCAAGGCAACGAGGAGGCAGACAGACTGGCAAAAGAACGTGCAAAACTACCACAACCAGATACTAGTATGACATACGAAGAGTCAAAACGGCTTATTAGTGCTAGATACATGACCAAATGGGAAACCGAACATACTGGCTACACCAAAAACGATGCTTGTTATCAGTTGAACAGAAGAGAGCAGGTCGTGGTCTTCAGACTTCGCACTGGCCACAATAGACTGAGTTACCACATATTCAGCAAATTGAAGATAGGTGGCACCGACGAATGCCCGCGTGGTACCGGGAAAATGACCTGTGAGCATTTGCTGCAAACCTGCCCGACATACGATGATCAGAGAGAGCAGATGTGGCCATCACCAGTGGCAACACTAGACAAGCTCTATGGCAGTGTCGACAGCCTTAGGATGACCGCTGCCTTTTTCGAAAATATAATGGTTACTGTCTGACTGCGTACGATGAAGAAGAAGAAGAAGAAGAAGAAGAAGAAGAAGAAGTATCCACCTCAGACACCAGGGCGGTGACAGTAACGTATACGCTTTTGGAACCGATTGATGCCACATTACGCCTTGATTTATCACATCAAATCGTTCAGAGGTCAAAAGTTAAAAAATCATGGGATATCACTTTCGTCACATTAAATAAGCGGTTATTTCCCATATAAAAAATGTTGAGCATAATTATAAAATGTATGTATTTTATGCAAGAGAGATAACTTGATCATTTTATTATATTGCACTAATTTACAGAATACACAATTTCCGTAAAACAAATGCTTTAGTAATGAACACCAGAAATGTTCTCGAGAGACCATTCTGTTGCAAATATTGCAATTAGGAAGGTAGCTTTTAGTCTCAGAGCTTGACACTCTTACGCATCCAAGGTTTTAATATTTTATAAACTGTTATTGGGATAATACAAAATGCTTGTGCTATATAAGTAAATGATGTCACTTGACAAATGTACTGTTCACGCAGTACATATACTAAAATTGGAACGATACAGAGAAGATTAGCATGGCCCCTGCGCAAGGATGACACGCAAATTCGTGAAGCGTTCCATATTTTTTAAATCTCGATCACAACGTTTTGTTTTTAGCCTCTGGTTTTTCAGCTTCGCTCCTTTCACGAGAACACAAATTATTCATATTTATATTCCCTTTCCTGTATATAGTTTTGTTTGTAGATTTTCATTTCAAACCACTAAAACACGGCATGCTTTTGGACTAAGTCGCTGGGTGTCAAACAATTGTCAGTTGGAGAATTGTTGACCAGATCTAGTTTTACTTCGTTATTAGATGTCTCTTGGAACATTCTCTCAGTGAGAATGTGGACTTTGTTTGTGTCTCTGAACATAAACTGTCGTTACTTTGATTAGACATTATTACAATAATGGCGTTGCCTCTGTGCTAACACACATTGCATCAATTGAATTATGCTTGCACGATTTGTATCCACTCCAAATAGCAGGACATGTAGCGATAGACTATCATACAACTACTTGGTAACTAGTAATTGTCAAATCTCTCTTCACATTTTGTTCTTGCTCTTTCTCGCTCCATTTCCCCACAGTTTGTCTCAGCTTGGTATTGACGATCAATTAACAAAAAACATGGTCCCAAATACCGCCGTACTTGAAAGAGCTTGTAACCTTAGAAATAATGCTACTCTGATGGAGTCACAGGTCTGCTAGACGAATCATCGCTACACCATCGACTGCAAAAAGGCTCTTTTATGTTGAGATGCAGAAAGTTGAAAAAAGAGCGCTTAGACACGCTTGTGGATTTTGCAAAAAATTGGAGAGGCTGAAAGTGGATAAATGTCTTGGTCAAGATGGCATTTATCCAAAATGGCTGTTTGAAATTAGAGACCCACTAGGAAACCATTGTCTATATTATGCTCTCAATCACTTACAAAATGGATTGTTCCACTGGATTGGAAAGATGCAGGAGTGATCTCCTTATTCAAAAAGTGCAAACAATCAGATCCAGCAAATTATAGACCGGTGAGTTTAACGAGCATAGTCTGTAAATTGTTAGAATCAATATTCAAAGAATACATTGTAATGGAAGTTGTATTTAATCAGAAATAGTCATCGTGGGTTCACTAAAGGGAAATCTTGCTTAACAAATATATTAGAATTCATGGAGTAGGTTGCTAAAATGATAGGTAAGGGGAGCCAGTAGATGCTATTTATCTAGATTTTGTAAAGGTCTTTGATAGAGTACCTCATGAAAGATTTTTTAAAACGTTCAAATCACATTGAATAGGTGGGGACGTTGCCAAATGTATTGACAATTGCTTAACGGGAAGAAGGCAGAGAGTGGACATAAATAAGGAGTACCCTGAGTGAAGTGAAGTACAAATTAGAGTGCCATAGGGCTCGGTTTTGGGACCAATGTTGTTCTTGATATATATATATATATATATATATATATATATATATAGAATATTTGGACATTGGTATGGGATCCATGATTGCAAAATTCGCTGATGACACAAAACTATGCAGTAGTGTCATCTAAAGCAGAAGTGGATATATTGAGGTCGGATTTAGATGAAATTCAAGAATGGTCTTTAAGCTGGCAAATAGAGTTTAATGTAGATAAGTATAGTCATCCACATATGCAGATCCAATATGGAACATAGTCACAGAATGGGCGAGAACAATATTAGAAAGTTAGAAAAGGAAAGGGATCTAGGGGTTAAAATAGATCATACAGGTAAGGTAAGGTGAGTGAGCAAGTCCAGCTAGTAGTAAAAATAGCAAATGCAATGTTAGGTATGATAACAAGAAATATTAAAACACTAGCTCATGTATACACAAATTAAACCCCCTCTTAGCATCAATTAAACTTGTAAGAGTTGTATCCACCTCACTGCTGGAAAATAGACAAGCAGCTTCAGAGCGGAGGCAGAGGCACTGAGGGCGGCAGTGGAAGAAATGGTGACAGGTAAAAGGAATGAAAGCCACATAGTCCTGCTTACAGATGCTCTGGCCGTAGTCACAGCACTAAAAAGCCAGAGAAATACTGAACTTAATGATTTAAGAGCAGTTCTCTGTCAACTATGCCAGCAGTCCACACCAAAAAGGGTAGTGGTACAGTGGGTTTCATCTCACTGTAACATCCAAGGCAACGAGGAGGCAGACAGACTGGCAAAAGAACGTGCAAAACTACCACAACCAGATACTAGTATGACATACGAAGAGTCAAAACGGCTTATTAGTGCTAGATACATGACCAAATGGGAAACCGAACATACTGGCTACACCAAAAACGATGCTTGTTATCAGTTGAACAGAAGAGAGCAGGTCGTGGTCTTCAGACTTCGCACTGGCCACAATAGACTGAGTTACCACATATTCAGCAAATTGAAGATAGGTGGCACCGACGAATGCCCGTGTGGTACCGGGAAAATGACCTGTGAGCATTTGCTGCAAACCTGCCCGACATACGATGATCAGAGAGAGCAGATGTGGCCATCACCAGTGGCAACACTAGACAAGCTCTATGGCAGTGTCGACAGCCTTAGGATGACCGCTGCCTTTTTCGAAAATATAATGGTTACTGTCTGACTGCGTACGATGAAGAAGAAGAAGAAGAAGAAGAAGAAGAAGAAGAAGTATCCACCTCAGACACCAGGGCGGTGACAGTAACGTATACGCTTTTGGAACCGATTGATGCCACATTACGCCTTGATTTATCACATCAAATCGTTCAGAGGTCAAAAGTTAAAAAATCATGGGATATCACTTTCGTCACATTAAATAAGCGGTTATTTCCCATATAAAAAATGTTGAGCATAATTATAAAATGTATGTATTTTATGCAAGAGAGATAACTTGATCATTTTATTATATTGCACTAATTTACAGAATACACAATTTCCGTAAAACAAATGCTTTAGTAATGAACACCAGAAATGTTCTCGAGAGACCATTCTGTTGCAAATATTGCAATTAGGAAGGTAGCTTTTAGTCTCAGAGCTTGACACTCTTACGCATCCAAGGTTTTAATATTTTATAAACTGTTATTGGGATAATACAAAATGCTTGTGCTATATAAGTAAATGATGTCACTTGACAAATGTGCTGTTCACGCAGTACATATACTAAAATTGGAACGATACAGAGAAGATTAGCATGGCCCCTGCGCAAGGATGACACGCAAATTCGTGAAGCGTTCCATATTTTTTAAATCTCGATCACAACGTTTTGTTTTTAGCCTCTGGTTTTTCAGCTTCCCTCCTTTCACGAGAACACAAATTATTCATATTTATATTCCCTTTCCTGTATATAGTTTTGTTTGTAGATTTTCATTTCAAACCACTAAAACACGGCATGCTTTTGGACTAAGTCGCTGGGTGTCAAACAATTGTCAGTTGGAGAATTGTTGACCAGATCTAGTTTTACTTCGTTATTAGATGTCTCTTGGAACATTCTCTCAGTGAGAATGTGGACTTTGTTTGTGTCTCTGAACATAAACTGTCGTTACTTTGATTAGACATTATTACAATAAGGGCGTTGCCTCTGTGCTAACACACATTGCATCAATTGAATTATGCTTGCACGATTTGTATCCACTCCAAATAGCAGGACATGTAGCGATAGACTATCATACAACTACTTGGTAACTAGTAATTGTCAAATCTCTCTTCACATTTTGTTCTTGCTCTTTCTCGCTCCATTTCCCCACAGTTTGTCTCAGCTTGGTATTGACGATCAATTAACAAAAAACATGGTCCCAAATACCGCCGTACTTGAAAGAGCTTGTAACCTTAGAAATAATGCTACTCTGATGGAGTCACAGGTCTGCTAGACGAATCATCGCTACACCATCGACTGCAAAAAGGCTCTTTTATGTTGAGATGCAGAAAGTTGAAAAAAGAGCGCTTAGACACGCTTGTGGATTTTGCAAAAAATTGGAGAGGCTGAAAGTGGATAAATGTCTTGGTCAAGATGGCATTTATCCAAAATGGCTGTTTGAAATTAGAGACCCACTAGGAAACCATTGTCTATATTATGCTCTCAATCACTTACAAAATGGATTGTTCCACTGGATTGGAAAGATGCAGGAGTGATCTCCTTATTCAAAAAGTGCAAACAATCAGATCCAGCAAATTATAGACCGGTGAGTTTAACGAGCATAGTCTGTAAATTGTTAGAATCAATATTCAAAGAATACATTGTAATGGAAGTTGTATTTAATCAGAAATAGTCATCGTGGGTTCACTAAAGGGAAATCTTGCTTAACAAATATATTAGAATTCATGGAGTAGGTTGCTAAAATGATAGGTAAGGGGAGCCAGTAGATGCTATTTATCTAGATTTTGTAAAGGTCTTTGATAGAGTACCTCATGAAAGATTTTTTAAAACGTTCAAATCACATTGAATAGGTGGGGACGTTGCCAAATGTATTGACAATTGCTTAACGGGAAGAAGGCAGAGAGTGGACATAAATAAGGAGTACCCTGAGTGAAGTGAAGTACAAATTAGAGTGCCATAGGGCTCGGTTTTGGGACCAATGTTGTTCTTGATATATATATATATATATATATATATATATATATATATAGAATATTTGGACATTGGTATGGGATCCATGATTGCAAAATTCGCTGATGACACAAAACTATGCAGTAGTGTCATCTAAAGCAGAAGTGGATATATTGAGGTCGGATTTAGATGAAATTCAAGAATGGTCTTTAAGCTGGCAAATAGAGTTTAATGTAGATAAGTATAGTCATCCACATATGCAGATCCAATATGGAACATAGTTACAGAATGGGCGAGAACAATATTAGAAAGTTAGAAAAGGAAAGGGATCTAGGGGTTAAAATAGATCATACAGGTAAGGTAAGGTGAGTGAGCAAGTCCAGCTAGTAGTAAAAATAGCAAATGCAATGTTAGGTATGATAACAAGAAATATTAAAACACTAGCTCATGTATACACAAATTAAACCCCCTCTTAGCATCAATTAAACTTGTAAGAGTTGTATCCACCTCACTGCTGGAAAATAGACAAGCAGCTTCAGAGCGGAGGCAGAGGCACTGAGGGCGGCAGTGGAAGAAATGGTGACAGGTAAAAGGAATGAAAGCCACATAGTCCTGCTTACAGATGCTCTGGCCGTAGTCACAGCACTAAAAAGCCAGAGAAATACTGAACTTAATGATTTAAGAGCAGTTCTCTGTCAACTATGCCAGCAGTCCACACCAAAAAGGGTTGTGGTACAGTGGGTTTCATCTCACTGTAACATCCAAGGCAACGAGGAGGCAGACAGACTGGCAAAAGAACGTGCAAAACTACCACAACCAGATACTAGTATGACATACGAAGAGTCAAAACGGCTTATTAGTGCTAGATACATGACCAAATGGGAAACCGAACATACTGGCTACACCAAAAACGATGCTTGTTATCAGTTGAACAGAAGAGAGCAGGTCGTGGTCTTCAGACTTCGCACTGGCCACAATAGACTGAGTTACCACATATTCAGCAAATTGAAGATAGGTGGCACCGACGAATGCCCGTGTGGTACCGGGAAAATGACCTGTGAGCATTTGCTGCAAACCTGCCCGACATACGATGATCAGAGAGAGCAGATGTGGCCATCACCAGTGGCAACACTAGACAAGCTCTATGGCAGTGTCGACAGCCTTAGGATGACCGCTGCCTTTTTCGAAAATATAATGGTTACTGTCTGACTGCGTACGATGAAGAAGAAGAAGAAGAAGAAGAAGAAGAAGAAGAAGTATCCACCTCAGACACCAGGGCGGTGACAGTAACGTATACGCTTTTGGAACCGATTGATGCCACATTACGCCTTGATTTATCACATCAAATCGTTCAGAGGTCAAAAGTTAAAAAATCATGGGATATCACTTTCGTCACATTAAATAAGCGGTTATTTCCCATATAAAAAATGTTGAGCATAATTATAAAATGTATGTATTTTATGCAAGAGAGATAACTTGATCATTTTATTATATTGCACTAATTTACAGAATACACAATTTCCGTAAAACAAATGCTTTAGTAATGAACACCAGAAATGTTCTCGAGAGACCATTCTGTTGCAAATATTGCAATTAGGAAGGTAGCTTTTAGTCTCAGAGCTTGACACTCTTACGCATCCAAGGTTTTAATATTTTATAAACTGTTATTGGGATAATACAAAATGCTTGTGCTATATAAGTAAATGATGTCACTTGACAAATGTACTGTTCACGCAGTACATATACTAAAATTGGAACGATACAGAGAAGATTAGCATGGCCCCTGCGCAAGGATGACACGCAAATTCGTGAAGCGTTCCATATTTTTTAAATCTCGATCACAACGTTTTGTTTTTAGCCTCTGGTTTTTCAGCTTCGCTCCTTTCACGAGAACACAAATTATTCATATTTATATTCCCTTTCCTGTATATAGTTTTGTTTGTAGATTTTCATTTCAAACCACTAAAACACGGCATGCTTTTGGACTAAGTCGCTGGGTGTCAAACAATTGTCAGTTGGAGAATTGTTGACCAGATCTAGTTTTACTTCGTTATTAGATGTCTCTTGGAACATTCTCTCAGTGAGAATGTGGACTTTGTTTGTGTCTCTGAACATAAACTGTCGTTACTTTGATTAGACATTATTACAATAATGGCGTTGCCTCTGTGCTAACACACATTGCATCAATTGAATTATGCTTGCACGATTTGTATCCACTCCAAATAGCAGGACATGTAGCGATAGACTATCATACAACTACTTGGTAACTAGTAATTGTCAAATCTCTCTTCACATTTTGTTCTTGCTCTTTCTCGCTCCATTTCCCCACAGTTTGTCTCAGCTTGGTATTGACGATCAATTAACAAAAAACATGGTCCCAAATACCGCCGTACTTGAAAGAGCTTGTAACCTTAGAAATAATGCTACTCTGATGGAGTCACAGGTCTGCTAGACGAATCATCGCTACACCATCGACTGCAAAAAGGCTCTTTTATGTTGAGATGCAGAAAGTTGAAAAAAGAGCGCTTAGACACGCTTGTGGATTTTGCAAAAAATTGGAGAGGCTGAAAGTGGATAAATGTCTTGGTCAAGATGGCATTTATCCAAAATGGCTGTTTGAAATTAGAGACCCACTAGGAAACCATTGTCTATATTATGCTCTCAATCACTTACAAAATGGATTGTTCCACTGGATTGGAAAGATGCAGGAGTGATCTCCTTATTCAAAAAGTGCAAACAATCAGATCCAGCAAATTATAGACCGGTGAGTTTAACGAGCATAGTCTGTAAATTGTTAGAATCAATATTCAAAGAATACATTGTAATGGAAGTTGTATTTAATCAGAAATAGTCATCGTGGGTTCACTAAAGGGAAATCTTGCTTAACAAATATATTAGAATTCATGGAGTAGGTTGCTAAAATGATAGGTAAGGGGAGCCAGTAGATGCTATTTATCTAGATTTTGTAAAGGTCTTTGATAGAGTACCTCATGAAAGATTTTTTAAAACGTTCAAATCACATTGAATAGGTGGGGACGTTGCCAAATGTATTGACAATTGCTTAACGGGAAGAAGGCAGAGAGTGGACATAAATAAGGAGTACCCTGAGTGAAGTGAAGTACAAATTAGAGTGCCATAGGGCTCGGTTTTGGGACCAATGTTGTTCTTGATATATATATATATATATATATATATATATATATAGAATATTTGGACATTGGTATGGGATCCATGATTGCAAAATTCGCTGATGACACAAAACTATGCAGTAGTGTCATCTAAAGCAGAAGTGGATATATTGAGGTCGGATTTAGATGAAATTCAAGAATGGTCTTTAAGCTGGCAAATAGAGTTTAATGTAGATAAGTATAGTCATCCACATATGCAGATCCAATATGGAACATAGTCACAGAATGGGCGAGAACAATATTAGAAAGTTAGAAAAGGAAAGGGATCTAGGGGTTAAAATAGATCATACAGGTAAGGTAAGGTGAGTGAGCAAGTCCAGCTAGTAGTAAAAATAGCAAATGCAATGTTAGGTATGATAACAAGAAATATTAAAACACTAGCTCATGTATACACAAATTAAACCCCCTCTTAGCATCAATTAAACTTGTAAGAGTTGTATCCACCTCACTGCTGGAAAATAGACAAGCAGCTTCAGAGCGGAGGCAGAGGCACTGAGGGCGGCAGTGGAAGAAATGGTGACAGGTAAAAGGAATGAAAGCCACATAGTCCTGCTTACAGATGCTCTGGCCGTAGTCACAGCACTAAAAAGCCAGAGAAATACTGAACTTAATGATTTAAGAGCAGTTCTCTGTCAACTATGCCAGCAGTCCACACCAAAAAGGGTAGTGGTACAGTGGGTTTCATCTCACTGTAACATCCAAGGCAACGAGGAGGCAGACAGACTGGCAAAAGAACGTGCAAAACTACCACAACCAGATACTAGTATGACATACGAAGAGTCAAAACGGCTTATTAGTGCTAGATACATGACCAAATGGGAAACCGAACATACTGGCTACACCAAAAACGATGCTTGTTATCAGTTGAACAGAAGAGAGCAGGTCGTGGTCTTCAGACTTCGCACTGGCCACAATAGACTGAGTTACCACATATTCAGCAAATTGAAGATAGGTGGCACCGACGAATGCCCGTGTGGTACCGGGAAAATGACCTGTGAGCATTTGCTGCAAACCTGCCCGACATACGATGATCAGAGAGAGCAGATGTGGCCATCACCAGTGGCAACACTAGACAAGCTCTATGGCAGTGTCGACAGCCTTAGGATGACCGCTGCCTTTTTCGAAAATATAATGGTTACTGTCTGACTGCGTACGATGAAGAAGAAGAAGAAGAAGAAGAAGAAGAAGAAGAAGTATCCACCTCAGACACCAGGGCGGTGACAGTAACGTATACGCTTTTGGAACCGATTGATGCCACATTACGCCTTGATTTATCACATCAAATCGTTCAGAGGTCAAAAGTTAAAAAATCATGGGATATCACTTTCGTCACATTAAATAAGCGGTTATTTCCCATATAAAAAATGTTGAGCATAATTATAAAATGTATGTATTTTATGCAAGAGAGATAACTTGATCATTTTATTATATTGCACTAATTTACAGAATACACAATTTCCGTAAAACAAATGCTTTAGTAATGAACACCAGAAATGTTCTCGAGAGACCATTCTGTTGCAAATATTGCAATTAGGAAGGTAGCTTTTAGTCTCAGAGCTTGACACTCTTACGCATCCAAGGTTTTAATATTTTATAAACTGTTATTGGGATAATACAAAATGCTTGTGCTATATAAGTAAATGATGTCACTTGACAAATCTACTGTTCACGCAGTACATATACTAAAATTGGAACGATACAGAGAAGATTAGCATGGCCCCTGCGCAAGGATGACACGCAAATTCGTGAAGCGTTCCATATTTTTTAAATCTCGATCACAATGTTTTGTTTTTAGCCTCTGGTTTTTCAGCTTCCCTCCTTTCACGAGAACACAAATTATTCATATTTACATTCCCTTTCCTGTATATAGTTTCGTTTGTAGATTTTCATTTCAAACCACTAAAACACAGCATGCTTTTGGACTAAGTCGCTGGGTGTCAAACAATTGTCAGTTGGAGAATTGTTGACCAGATCTAGTTTTACTTCGTTATTAGATGTCTCTTGGAACATTCTCTCAGTGAGAATGTGGACTTTGTTTGTGTCTCTTAACATAAACTGTCGTTACTTTGATTAGACATTATTACAATAAGGGCGTTGCCTCTGTGCTAACACACATTACATCAATTGAATTATGCTTGCACGATTTGTATCCACTCCAAATAGCAGGACATGTAGCGATAGACTATCATACAACTACTTGGTAACTAGTAATTGTCAAATCTCTCTTCCCATTTTGTTCTTGCTCTTTCTCGCTCCATTTCCCCACAGTTTGTCTCAGCTTGGTATTGACGATCAATTAACAAAAAACATGGTCCCAAATACCGCCGTACTTGAAAGAGCTTGTAACCTTAGAAATAATGCTACTCTGATGGAGTCACAGGTCTGCTAGACGAATCATCGCTACACCATCGACTGCAAAAAGGCTCTTTTATGTTGAGATGCAGAAAGTTGAAAAAAGAGCGCTTAGACACGCTTGTGGATTTTGCAAAAAATTGGAGAGGCTGAAAGTGGATAAATGTCTTGGTCAAGATGGCATTTATCCAAAATGGCTGTTTGAAATTAGAGACCCACTAGGAAACCATTGTCTATATTATGCTCTCAATCACTTACAAAATGGATTGTTCCACTGGATTGGAAAGATGCAGGAGTGATCTCCTTATTCAAAAAGTGCAAACAGTCAGATCCAGCAAATTATAGACCGGTGAGTTTAACGAGCATAGTCTGTAAATTGTTAGAATCAATATTCAAAGAATACATTGTAATGGAAGTTGTATTTAATCAGAAATAGTCATCGTGGGTTCACTAAAGGGAGATCTTGCTTAACAAATATATTAGAATTCATGGAGTAGGTTGCTAAAATGATAGGTAAGGGGAGCCAGTAGATGCTATTTATCTAGATTTTGTAAAGGTCTTTGATAGAGTACCTCATGAAAGATTTTTTAAAACGTTCAAATCACATTGAATAGGTGGGGACGTTGCCAAATGTATTGACAATTGCTTAACGGGAAGAAGGCAGAGGGTGGACATAAATAAGGAGTACCCTGAGTGAAGTGAAGTACAAATTAGAGTGCCATAGGGCTCGGTTTTGGGACCAATGTTGTTCTTGATATATATATATATATATATATATATATATATATATATATATATATATATATATATATATATATATATATATAGAATATTTGGACATTGGTATGGGATCCATGATTGCAAAATTCGCTGATGACACAAAACTATGCAGTAGTGTCATCTAAAGCAGAAGTGGATATATTGAGGTCGGATTTAGATGAAATTCAAGAATGGTCTTTAAGCTGGCAAATAGAGTTTAATGTAGATAAGTATAGTCATCCACATATGCAGATCCAATATGGAACATAGTTACAGAATGGGCGAGAACAATATTAGAAAGTTAGAAAAGGAAAGGGATCTAGGGGTTAAAATAGATCATACAGGTAAGGTAAGGTGAGTGAGCAAGTCCAGCTAGTAGTAAAAATAGCAAATGCAATGTTAGGTATGATAACAAGAAATATTAAAACACTAGCTCATGTATACACAAATTAAACCCCCTCTTAGCATCAATTAAACTTGTAAGAGTTGTATCCACCTCACTGCTGGAAAATAGACAAGCAGCTTCAGAGCGGAGGCAGAGGCACTGAGGGCGGCAGTGGAAGAAATGGTGACAGGTAAAAGGAATGAAAGCCACATAGTCCTGCTTACAGATGCTCTGGCCGTAGTCACAGCACTAAAAAGCCAGAGAAATACTGAACTTAATGATTTAAGAGCAGTTCTCTGTCAACTATGCCAGCAGTCCACACCAAAAAGGGTTGTGGTACAGTGGGTTTCATCTCACTGTAACATCCAAGGCAACGAGGAGGCAGACAGACTGGCAAAAGAACGTGCAAAACTACCACAACCAGATACTAGTATGACATACGAAGAGTCAAAACGGCTTATTAGTGCTAGATACATGACCAAATGGGAAACCGAACATACTGGCTACACCAAAAACGATGCTTGTTATCAGTTGAACAGAAGAGAGCAGGTCGTGGTCTTCAGACTTCGCACTGGCCACAATAGACTGAGTTACCACATATTCAGCAAATTGAAGATAGGTGGCACCGACGAATGCCCGTGTGGTACCGGGAAAATGACCTGTGAGCATTTGCTGCAAACCTGCCCGACATACGATGATCAGAGAGAGCAGATGTGGCCATCACCAGTGGCAACACTAGACAAGCTCTATGGCAGTGTCGACAGCCTTAGGATGACCGCTGCCTTTTTCGAAAATATAATGGTTACTGTCTGACTGCGTACGATGAAGAAGAAGAAGAAGAAGAAGAAGAAGAAGAAGAAGTATCCACCTCAGACACCAGGGCGGTGACAGTAACGTATACGCTTTTGGAACCGATTGATGCCACATTACGCCTTGATTTATCACATCAAATCGTTCAGAGGTCAAAAGTTAAAAAATCATGGGATATCACTTTCGTCACATTAAATAAGCGGTTAATTCCCATATAAAAAATGTTGAGCATAATTATAAAATGTATGTATTTTATGCAAGAGAGATAACTTGATCATTTTATTATATTGCACTAATTTACAGAATACACAATTTCCGTAAAACAAATGCTTTAGTAATGAACACCAGAAATGTTCTCGAGAGACCATTCTGTTGCAAATATTGCAATTAGGAAGGTAGCTTTTAGTCTCAGAGCTTGACACTCTTACGCATCCAAGGTTTTAATATTTTATAAACTGTTATTGGGATAATACAAAATGCTTGTGCTATATAAGTAAATGATGTCACTTGACAAATGTACTGTTCACGCAGTACATATACTAAAATTGGAACGATACAGAGAAGATTAGCATGGCCCCTGCGCAAGGATGACACGCAAATTCGTGAAGCGTTCCATATTTTTTAAATCTCGATCACAATGTTTTGTTTTTAGCCTCTGGTTTTTCAGCTTCCCTCCTTTCACGAGAACACAAATTATTCATATTTATATTCCCTTTCCTGTATATAGTTTTGTTTGTAGATTTTCATTTCAAACCACTAAAACACGGCATGCTTTTGGACTAAGTCGCTGGGTGTCAAACAATTGTCAGTTGGAGAATTGTTGACCAGATCTAGTTTTACTTCGTTATTAGATGTCTCTTGGAACATTCTCTCAGTGAGAATGTGGACTTTGTTTGTGTCTCTGAACATAAACTGTCGTTACTTTGATTAGACATTATTACAATAATGGCGTTGCCTCTGTGCTAACACACATTGCATCAATTGAATTATGCTTGCACGATTTGTATCCACTCCAAATAGCAGGACATGTAGCGATAGATTATCATACAACTACTTGGTAACTATTAATTGTCAAATCTCTCTTCACATTTTGTTCTTGCTCTTTCTCGCTCCATTTCCCCACAGTTTGTCTCAGCTTGGTATTGACGATCAATTAACAAAAAACATGGTCCCAAATACCGCCGTACTTGAAAGAGCTTGTAACCTTAGAAATAATGCTACTCTGATGGAGTCACAGGTCTGCTAGACGAATCATCGCTACACCATCGACTGCAAAAAGGCTCTTTTATGTTGAGATGCAGAAAGTTGAAAAAAGAGCGCTTAGACACGCTTGTGGATTTTGCAAAAAATTGGAGAGGCTGAAAGTGGATAAATGTCTTGGTCAAGATGGCATTTATCCAAAATGGCTGTTTGAAATTAGAGACCCACCAGGAAACCATTGTCTATATTATGCTCTCAATCACTTACAAAATGGATTGTTCCACTGGATTGGAAAGATGCAGGAGTGATCTCCTTATTCAAAAAGTGCAAACAATCAGATCCAGCAAATTATAGACCGGTGAGTTTAACGAGCATAGTCTGTAAATTGTTAGAATCAATATTCAAAGAATACATTGTAATGGAAGTTGTATTTAATCAGAAATAGTCATCGTGGGTTCACTAAAGGGAGATCTTGCTTAACAAATATATTAGAATTCATGGAGTAGGTTGCTAAAATGATAGGTAAGGGGAGCCAGTAGATGCTATTTATCTAGATTTTGTAAAGGTCTTTGATAGAGTACCTCATGAAAGATTTTTTAAAACGTTCAAATCACATTGAATAGGTGGGGACGTTGCCAAATGTATTGACAATTGCTTAACGGGAAGAAGGCAGAGAGTGGACATAAATAAGGAGTACCCTGAGTGAAGTGAAGTACAAATTAGAGTGCCATAGGGCTCGGTTTTGGGACCAATGTTGTTCTTGATATATATATATATATATATATATATATATATATATATATATATATATATATATATATATATAAATAGAATATTTGGACATTGGTATGGGATCCATGATTGCAAAATTCGCTGATGACACAAAACTATGCAGTAGTGTCATCTAAAGCAGAAGTGGATATATTGAGGTCGGATTTAGATGAAATTCAAGAATGGTCTTTAAGCTGGCAAATAGAGTTTAATGTAGATAAGTATAGTCATCCACATATGCAGATCCAATATGGAACATAGTTACAGAATGGGCGAGAACAATATTAGAAAGTTAGAAAAGGAAAGGGATCTAGGGGTTAAAATAGATCATACAGGTAAGGTAAGGTGAGTGAGCAAGTCCAGCTAGTAGTAAAAATAGCAAATGCAATGTTAGGTATGATAACAAGAAATATTAAAACACTAGCTCATGTATACACAAATTAAACCCCCACTTAGCATCAATTAAACTTGTAAGAGTTGTATCCACCTCAATGCTGGAAAATAGACAAGCAGCTTCAGAGCGGAGGCAGAGGCACTGAGGGCGGCAGTGGAAGAAATGGTGACAGGTAAAAGGAATGAAAGCCACATAGTCCTGCTTACAGATGCTCTGGCCGTAGTCACAGCACTAAAAAGCCAGAGAAATACTGAACTTAATGATTTAAGAGCAGTTCTCTGTCAACTATGCCAGCAGTCCACACCAAAAAGGGTTGTGGTACAGTGGGTTTCATCTCACTGTAACATCCAAGGCAACGAGGAGGCAGACAGACTGGCAAAAGAACGTGCAAAACTACCACAACCAGATACTAGTATGACATACGAAGAGTCAAAACGGCTTATTAGTGCTAGATACATGACCAAATGGGAAACCGAACATACTGGCTACACCAAAAACGATGCTTGTTATCAGTTGAACAGAAGAGAGCAGGTCGTGGTCTTCAGACTTCGCACTGGCCACAATAGACTGAGTTACCACATATTCAGCAAATTGAAGATAGGTGGCACCGACGAATGCCCGTGTGGTACCGGGAAAATGACCTGTGAGCATTTGCTGCAAACCTGCCCGACATACGATGATCAGAGAGAGCAGATGTGGCCATCACCAGTGGCAACACTAGACAAGCTCTATGGCAGTGTCGACAGCCTTAGGATGACCGCTGCCTTTTTCGAAAATATAATGGTTACTGTCTGACTGCGTACGATGAAGAAGAAGAAGAAGAAGAAGAAGAAGAAGAAGAAGAAGTATCCACCTCAGACACCAGGGCGGTGACAGTAACGTATACGCTTTTGGAACCGATTGATGCCACATTACGCCTTGATTTATCACATCAAATCGTTCAGAGGTCAAAAGTTAAAAAATCATGGGATATCACTTTCGTCACATTAAATAAGCGGTTATTTCCCATATAAAAAATGTTGAGCATAATTATAAAATGTATGTATTTTATGCAAGAGAGATAACTTGATCATTTTATTATATTGCACTAATTTACAGACTACACAATTTCCGTAAAACAAATGCTTTAGTAATGAACACCAGAAATGTTCTCGAGAGACCATTCTGTTGCAAATATTGCAATTAGGAAGGTAGCTTTTAGTCTCAGAGCTTGACACTCTTACGCATCCAAGGTTTTAATATTTTATAAACTGTTATTGGGATAATACAAAATGCTTGTGCTATATAAGTAAATGATGTCACTTGACAAATGTACTGTTCACGCAGTACATATACTAAAATTGGAACGATACAGAGAAGATTAGCATGGCCCCTGCGCAAGGATGACACGCAAATTCGTGAAGCGTTCCATATTTTTTAAATCTCGATCACAATGTTTTGTTTTTAGCCTCTGGTTTTTCAGCTTCCCTCCTTTCACGAGAACACAAATTATTCATATTTATATTCCCTTTCCTGTATATAGTTTTGTTTGTAGATTTTCATTTCAAACCACTAAAACACGGCATGCTTTTGGACTAAGTCGCTGGGTGTCAAACAATTGTCAGTTGGAGAATTGTTGACCAGATCTAGTTTTACTTCGTTATTAGATGTCTCTTGGAACATTCTCTCAGTGAGAATGTGGACTTTGTTTGTGTCTCTGAACATAAACTGTCGTTACTTTGATTAGACATTATTACAATAATGGCGTTGCCTCTGTGCTAACACACATTGCATCAATTGAATTATGCTTGCACGATTTGTATCCACTCCAAATAGCAGGACATGTAGCGATAGACTATCATACAACTACTTGGTAACTATTAATTGTCAAATCTCTCTTCACATTTTGTTCTTGCTCTTTCTCGCTCCATTTCCCCACAGTTTGTCTCAGCTTGGTATTGACGATCAATTAAAAAAAAACATGGTCCCAAATACCGCCGTACTTGAAAGAGCTTGTAACCTTAGAAATAATGCTACTCTGATGGAGTCACAGGTCTGCTAGACGAATCATCGCTACACCATCGACTGCAAAAAGGCTCTTTTATGTTGAGATGCAGAAAGTTGAAAAAAGAGCGCTTAGACACGCTTGTGGATTTTGCAAAAAATTGGAGAGGCTGAAAGTGGATAAATGTCTTGGTCAAGATGGCATTTATCCAAAATGGCTGTTTGAAATTAGAGACCCACCAGGAAACCATTGTCTATATTATGCTCTCAATCACTTACAAAATGGATTGTTCCACTGGATTGGAAAGATGCAGGAGTGATCTCCTTATTCAAAAAGTGCAAACAATCAGATCCAGCAAATTATAGACCGGTGAGTTTAACGAGCATAGTCTGTAAATTGTTAGAATCAATATTCAAAGAATACATTGTAATGGAAGTTGTATTTAATCAGAAATAGTCATCGTGGGTTCACTAAAGGGAGATCTTGCTTAACAAATATATTAGAATTCATGGAGTAGGTTGCTAAAATGATAGGTAAGGGGAGCCAGTAGATGCTATTTATCTAGATTTTGTAAAGGTCTTTGATAGAGTACCTCATGAAAGATTTTTTAAAACGTTCAAATCACATTGAATAGGTGGGGACGTTGCCAAATGTATTGACAATTGCTTAACGGGAAGAAGGCAGAGAGTGGACATAAATAAGGAGTACCCTGAGTGAAGTGAAGTACAAATTAGAGTGCCATAGGGCTCGGTTTTGGGACCAATGTTGTTCTTGATATATATATATATATATATATATATATATATATATATATATATATATATATATATATATAAATAGAATATTTGGACATTGGTATGGGATCCATGATTGCAAAATTCGCTGATGACACAAAACTATGCAGTAGTGTCATCTAAAGCAGAAGTGGATATATTGAGGTCGGATTTAGATGAAATTCAAGAATGGTCTTTAAGCTGGCAAATAGAGTTTAATGTAGATAAGTATAGTCATCCACATATGCAGATCCAATATGGAACATAGTTACAGAATGGGCGAGAACAATATTAGAAAGTTAGAAAAGGAAAGGGATCTAGGGGTTAAAATAGATCATACAGGTAAGGTAAGGTGAGTGAGCAAGTCCAGCTAGTAGTAAAAATAGCAAATGCAATGTTAGGTATGATAACAAGAAATATTAAAACACTAGCTCATGTATACACAAATTAAACCCCCACTTAGCATCAATTAAACTTGTAAGAGTTGTATCCACCTCACTGCTGGAAAATAGACAAGCAGCTTCAGAGCGGAGGCAGAGGCACTGAGGGCGGCAGTGGAAGAAATGGTGACAGGTAAAAGGAATGAAAGCCACATAGTCCTGCTTACAGATGCTCTGGCCGTAGTCACAGCACTAAAAAGCAAGAGAAATACTGAAATTAATGATTTAAGAGCAGTTCTCTGTCAACTATGCCAGCAGTCCACACCAAAAAGGGTTGTGGTACAGTGGGTTTCATCTCACTGTAACATCCAAGGCAACGAGGAGGCAGACAGACTGGCAAAAGAACGTGCAAAACTACCACAACCAGATACTAGTATGACATACGAAGAGTCAAAACGGCTTATTAGTGCTAGATACATGACCAAATGGGAAACCGAACATACTGGCTACACCAAAAACGATGCTTGTTATCAGTTGAACAGAAGAGAGCAGGTCGTGGTCTTCAGACTTCGCACTGGCCACAATAGACTGAGTTACCACATATTCAGCAAATTGAAGATAGGTGGCACCGACGAATGCCCGTGTGGTACCGGGAAAATGACCTGTGAGCATTTGCTGCAAACCTGCCCGACATACGATGATCAGAGAGAGCAGATGTGGCCATCACCAGTGGCAACACTAGACAAGCTCTATGGCAGTGTCGACAGCCTTAGGATGACCGCTGCCTTTTTCGAAAATATAATGGTTACTGTCTGACTGCGTACGATGAAGAAGAAGAAGAAGAAGAAGAAGAAGAAGAAGAAGAAGAAGTATCCACCTCAGACACCAGGGCGGTGACAGTAACGTATACGCTTTTGGAACCGATTGATGCCACATTACGCCTTGATTTATCACATCAAATCGTTCAGAGGTCAAAAGTTAAAAAATCATGGGATATCACTTTCGTCACATTAAATAAGCGGTTATTTCCCATATAAAAAATGTTGAGCATAATTATAAAATGTATGTATTTTATGCAAGAGAGATAACTTGATCATTTTATTATATTGCACTAATTTACAGAATACACAATTTCCGTAAAACAAATGCTTTAGTAATGAACACCAGAAATGTTCTCGAGAGACCATTCTGTTGCAAATATTGCAATTAGGAAGGTAGCTTTTAGTCTCAGAGCTTGACACTCTTACGCATCCAAGGTTTTAATATTTTATAAACTGTTATTGGGATAATACAAAATGCTTGTGCTATATAAGTAAATGATGTCACTTGACAAATGTACTGTTCACACAGTACATATACTAAAATTGGAACGATACAGAGAAGATTAGCATGGCCCCTGCGCAAGGATGACACGCAAATTCGTGAAGCGTTCCATATTTTTTAAATCTCGATCACAATGTTTTGTTTTTAGCCTCTGGTTTTTCAGCTTCCCTCCTTTCACGAGAACACAAATTATTCATATTTATATTCCCTTTCCTGTATATAGTTTTGTTTGTAGATTTTCATTTCAAACCACTAAAACACGGCATGCTTTTGGACTAAGTCGCTGGGTGTCAAACAATTGTCAGTTGGAGAATTGTTGACCAGATCTAGTTTTACTTCGTTATTAGATGTCTCTTGGAACATTCTCTCAGTGAGAATGTGGACTTTGTTTGTGTCTCTGAACATAAACTGTCGTTACTTTGATTAGACATTATTACAATAAGGGCGTTGCCTCTGTGCTAACACACATTGCATCAATTGAATTATGCTTGCACGATTTGTATCCACTCCAAATAGCAGGATATGTAGCGATAGACTATCATACAACTACTTGGTAACTAGTAATTGTCAAATCTCTCTTCACATTTTGTTCTTGCTCTTTCTCGCTCCATTTCCCCACAGTTTGTCTCAGCTTGGTATTGACGATCAATTAACAAAAAACATGGTCCCAAATACCGCCGTACTTGAAAGAGCTTGTAACCTTAGAAATAATGCTACTCTGATGGAGTCACAGGTCTGCTAGACGAATCATCGCTACACCATCGACTGCAAAAAGGCTCTTTTATGTTGAGATGCAGAAAGTTGAAAAAAGAGCGCTTAGACACGCTTGTGGATTTTGCAAAAAATTGGAGAGGCTGAAAGTGGATAAATGTCTTGGTTAAGATGGCATTTATCCAAAATGGCTGTTTGAAATTAGAGACCCACTAGGAAACCATTGTCTATATTATGCTCTCAATCACTTACAAAATGGATTGTTCCACTGGATTGGAAAGATGCAGGAGTGATCTCCTTATTCAAAAAGTGCAAACAATCAGATCCAGCAAATTATAGACCGGTGAGTTTAACGAGCATAGTCTGTAAATTGTTAGAATCAATATTCAAAGAATACATTGTAATGGAAGTTGTATTTAATCAGAAATAGTCATCGTGGGTTCACTAAAGGGAAATCTTGCTTAACAAATATATTAGAATTCATGGAGTAGGTTGCTAAAATGATAGGTAAGGGGAGCCAGTAGATGCTATTTATCTAGATTTTGTAAAGGTCTTTGATAGAGTACCTCATGAAAGATTTTTTAAAACGTTCAAATCACATTGAATAGGTGGGGACGTTGCCAAATGTATTGACAATTGCTTAACGGGAAGAAGGCAGAGAGTGGACATAAATAAGGAGTACCCTGAGTGAAGTGAAGTACAAATTAGAGTGCCATAGGGCTCGGTTTTGGGACCAATGTTGTTCTTGATATATATATATATATATATATATATATATATATATATATATATATATATAGAATATTTGGACATTGGTATGGGATCCATGATTGCAAAATTCGCTGATGACACAAAACTATGCAGTAGTGTCATCTAAAGCAGAAGTGGATATATTGAGGTCGGATTTAGATGAAATTCAAGAATGGTCTTTAAGCTGGCAAATAGAGTTTAATGTAGATAAGTATAGTCATCCACATATGCAGATCCAATATGGAACATAGTTACAGAATGGGCGAGAACAATATTAGAAAGTTAGAAAAGGAAAGGGATCTAGGGGTTAAAATAGATCATACAGGTAAGGTAAGGTGAGTGAGCAAGTCCAGCTAGTAGTAAAAATAGCAAATGCAATGTTAGGTATGATAACAAGAAATATTAAAACACTAGCTCATGTATACACAAATTAAACCCCCACTTAGCATCAATTAAACTTGTAAGAGTTGTATCCACCTCACTGCTGGAAAATAGACAAGCAGCTTCAGAGCGGAGGCAGAGGCACTGAGGGCGGTAGTGGAAGAAATGGTGACAGGTAAAAGGAATGAAAGCCACATAGTCCTGCTTACAGATGCTCTGGCCGTAGTCACAGCACTAAAAAGCAAGAGAAATACTGAAATTAATGATTTAAGAGCAGTTCTCTGTCAACTATGCCAGCAGTCCACACCAAAAAGGGTTGTGGTACAGTGGGTTTCATCTCACTGTAACATCCAAGGCAACGAGGAGGCAGACAGACTGGCAAAAGAACGTGCAAAACTACCACAACCAGATACTAGTATGACATACGAAGAGTCAAAACGGCTTATTAGTGCTAGATACATGACCAAATGGGAAACCGAACATACTGGCTACACCAAAAACGATGCTTGTTATCAGTTGAACAGAAGAGAGCAGGTCGTGGTCTTCAGACTTCGCACTGGCCACAATAGACTGAGTTACCACATATTCAGCAAATTGAAGATAGGTGGCACCGACGAATGCCCGTGTGGTACCGGGAAAATGACCTGTGAGCATTTGCTGCAAACCTGCCCGACATACGATGATTAGTGAGAGCAGATGTGGCCATCACCAGTGGCAACACTAGACAAGCTCTATGGCAGTGTCGACAGCCTTAGGATGACCTCTGCCTTTTTCGAAAATATTATGGTTACTGTCTGACTGCGTACGATGAAGAAGAAGAAGAAGAAGAAGAAGAAGAAGTATCCACCTCAGACACCAGGGCGGTGACAGTAACGTATACGCTTTTGGAACCGATTGATGCCACATTACGCCTTGATTTATCACATCAAATCGTTCAGAGGTCAAAAGTTAAAAAATCATGGGATATCACTTTCGTCACATTAAATAAGCGGCTATTTCCCATATAAAAAATGTTGAGCATAATTATAAAATGTATGTATTTTATGCAAGAGAGATAACTTGATCATTTTATTATATTGCACTAATTTACAGACTACACAATTTCCGTAAAACAAATGCTTTAGTAATGAACACCAGAAATGTTCTCGAGAGACCATTCTGTTGCAAATATTGCAATTAGGAAGGTAGCTTTTAGTCTCAGAGCTTGACACTCTTACGCATCCAAGGTTTTAATATTTTATAAACTGTTATTGGGATAATACAAAATGCTTGTGCTATATAAGTAAATGATGTCACTTGACAAATGTACTGTTCACGCAGTACATATACTAAAATTGGAACGATACAGAGAAGATTAGCATGGCCCCTGCGCAAGGATGACACGCAAATTCGTGAAGCGTTCCATATTTTTTAAATCTCGATCACAATGTTTTGTTTTTAGCCTCTGGTTTTTCAGCTTCCCTCCTTTCACGAGAACACAAATTATTCATATTTATATTCCCTTTCCTGTATATAGTTTTGTTTGTAGATTTTCATTTCAAACCACTAAAACACGGCATGCTTTTGGACTAAGTCGCTGGGTGTCAAACAATTGTCAGTTGGAGAATTGTTGACCAGATCTAGTTTTACTTCGTTATTAGATGTCTCTTGGAACATTCTCTCAGTGAGAATGTGGACTTTGTTTGTGTCTCTGAACATAAACTGTCGTTACTTTGATTAGACATTATTACAATAAGGGCGTTGCCTCTGTGCTAACACACATTGCATCAATTGAATTATGCTTGCACGATTTGTATCCACTCCAAATAGCAGGACATGTAGCGATAGACTATCATACAACTACTTGGTAACTAGTAATTGTCAAATCTCTCTTCACATTTTGTTCTTGCTCTTTCTCGCTCCATTTCCCCACAGTTTGTCTCAGCTTGGTATTGACGATCAATTAACAAAAAACATGGTCCCAAATACCGCCGTACTTGAAAGAGCTTGTAACCTTAGAAATAATGCTACTCTGATGGAGTCACAGGTCTGCTAGACGAATCATCGCTACACCATCGACTGCAAAAAGGCTCTTTTATGTTGAGATGCAGAAAGTTGAAAAAAGAGCGCTTAGACACGCTTGTGGATTTTGCAAAAAATTGGAGAGGCTGAAAGTGGATAAATGTCTTGGTCAAGATGGCATTTATCCAAAATGGCTGTTTGAAATTAGAGACCCACTAGGAAACCATTGTCTATATTATGCTCTCAATCACTTACAAAATGGATTGTTCCACTGGATTGGAAAGATGCAGGAGTGATCTCCTTATTCAAAAAGTGCAAACAATCAGATCCAGCAAATTATAGACCGGTGAGTTTAACGAGCATAGTCTGTAAATTGTTAGAATCAATATTCAAAGAATACATTGTAATGGAAGTTGTATTTAATCAGAAATAGTCATCGTGGGTTCACTAAAGGGAAATCTTGCTTAACAAATATATTAGAATTCATGGAGTAGGTTGCTAAAATGATAGGTAAGGGGAGCCAGTAGATGCTATTTATCTAGATTTTGTAAAGGTCTTTGATAGAGTACCTCATGAAAGATTTTTTAAAACGTTCAAATCACATTGAATAGGTGGGGACGTTGCCAAATGTATTGACAATTGCTTAACGGGAAGAAGGCAGAGAGTGGACATAAATAAGGAGTACCCTGAGTGAAGTGAAGTACAAATTAGAGTGCCATAGGGCTCGGTTTTGGGACCAATGTTGTTCTTGATATATATATATATATATATATATATATATATATATATATATATAGAATATTTGGACATTGGTATGGGATCCATGATTGCAAAATTCGCTGATGACACAAAACTATGCAGTAGTGTCATCTAAAGCAGAAGTGGATATATTGAGGTCGGATTTAGATGAAATTCAAGAATGGTCTTTAAGCTGGCAAATAGAGTTTAATGTAGATAAGTATAGTCATCCACATATGCAGATCCAATATGGAACATAGTTACAGAATGGGCGAGAACAATATTAGAAAGTTAGAAAAGGAAAGGGATCTAGGGGTTAAAATAGATCATACAGGTAAGGTAAGGTGAGTGAGCAAGTCCAGCTAGTAGTAAAAATAGCAAATGCAATGTTAGGTATGATAACAAGAAATATTAAAACACTAGCTCATGTATACACAAATTAAACCCCCACTTAGCATCAATTAAACTTGTAAGAGTTGTATCCACCTCACTGCTGGAAAATAGACAAGCAGCTTCAGAGCGGAGGCAGAGGCACTGAGGGCGGCAGTGGAAGAAATGGTGACAGGTAAAAGGAATGAAAGCCACATAGTCCTGCTTACAGATGCTCTGGCCGTAGTCACAGCACTAAAAAGCAAGAGAAATACTGAAATTAATGATTTAAGAGCAGTTCTCTGTCAACTATGCCAGCAGTCCACACCAAAAAGGGTTGTGGTACAGTGGGTTTCATCTCACTGTAACATCCAAGGCAACGAGGAGGCAGACAGACTGGCAAAAGAACGTGCAAAACTACCACAACCAGATACTAGTATGACATACGAAGAGTCAAAACGGCTTATTAGTGCTAGATACATGACCAAATGGGAAACCGAACATACTGGCTACACCAAAAACGATGCTTGTTATCAGTTGAACAGAAGAGAGCAGGTCGTGGTCTTCAGACTTCGCACTGGCCACAATAGACTGAGTTACCACATATTCAGCAAATTGAAGATAGGTGGCACCGACGAATGCCCGTGTGGTACCGGGAAAATGACCTGTGAGCATTTGCTGCAAACCTGCCCGACATACGATGATCAGAGAGAGCAGATGTGGCCATCACCAGTGGCAACACTAGACAAGCTCTATGGCAGTGTCGACAGCCTTAGGATGACCGCTGCCTTTTTCGAAAATATAATGGTTACTGTCTGACTGCGTACGATGAAGAAGAAGAAGAAGAAGAAGAAGAAGAAGAAGAAGTATCCACCTCAGACACCAGGGCGGTGACAGTAACGTATACGCTTTTGGAACCGATTGATGCCACATTACGCCTTGATTTATCACATCAAATCGTTCAGAGGTCAAAAGTTAAAAAATCATGGGATATCACTTTCGTCACATTAAATAAGCGGTTATTTCCCATATAAAAAATGTTGAGCATAATTATAAAATGTATGTATTTTATGCAAGAGAGATAACTTGATCATTTTATTATATTGCACTAATTTACAGACTACACAATTTCCGTAAAACAAATGCTTTAGTAATGAACACCAGAAATGTTCTCGAGAGACCATTCTGTTGCAAATATTGCAATTAGGAAGGTAGCTTTTAGTCTCAGAGCTTGACACTCTTACGCATCCAAGGTTTTAATATTTTATAAACTGTTATTGGGATAATACAAAATGCTTGTGCTATATAAGTAAATGATGTCACTTGACAAATGTACTGTTCACGCAGTACATATACTAAAATTGGAACGATACAGAGAAGATTAGCATGGCCCCTGCGCAAGGATGACACGCAAATTCGTGAAGCGTTCCATATTTTTTAAATCTCGATCACAATGTTTTGTTTTTAGCCTCTGGTTTTTCAGCTTCCCTCCTTTCACGAGAACACAAATTATTCATATTTATATTCCCTTTCCTGTATATAGTTTTGTTTGTAGATTTTCATTTCAAACCACTAAAACACGGCATGCTTTTGGACTAAGTCGCTGGGTGTCAAACAATTGTCAGTTGGAGAATTGTTGACCAGATCTAGTTTTACTTCGTTATTAGATGTCTCTTGGAACATTCTCTCAGTGAGAATGTGGACTTTGTTTGTGTCTCTGAACATAAACTGTCGTTACTTTGATTAGACATTATTACAATAATGGCGTTGCCTCTGTGCTAACACACATTACATCAATTGAATTATGCTTGCACGATTTGTATCCACTCCAAATAGCAGGACATGTAGCGATAGACTATCATACAACTACTTGGTAACTAGTAATTGTCAAATCTCTCTTCACATTTTGTTCTTGCTCTTTCTCGCTCCATTTCCCCACAGTTTGTCTCAGCTTGGTATTGACGATCAATTAACAAAAAACATGGTCCCAAATACCGCCGTACTTGAAAGAGCTTGTAACCTTAGAAATAATGCTACTCTGATGGAGTCACAGGTCTGCTAGACGAATCATCGCTACACCATCGACTGCAAAAAGGCTCTTTTATGTTGAGATGCAGAAAGTTGAAAAAAGAGCGCTTAGACACGCTTGTGGATTTTGCAAAAAATTGGAGAGGCTGAAAGTGGATAAATGTCTTGGTCAAGATGGCATTTATCCAAAATGGCTGTTTGAAATTAGAGACCCACTAGGAAACCATTGTCTATATTATGCTCTCAATCACTTACAAAATGGATTGTTCCACTGGATTGGAAAGATGCAGGAGTGATCTCCTTATTCAAAAAGTGCAAACAATCAGATCCAGCAAATTATAGACCGGTCAATTTTGCAAAAAATACCGCCGTACTTGAAATAGCTTGTTTTATAACATAAACTTTCTTTACTTCGATCAGACACTCAGTAACACGAGCGTGGTCTGTGTTCAAACACACAATGTATCAATTAAATTATACTTGCAAGATTCGTGTCCACCCAAAAGAGCAGGGCATGCAGTGAGAGAATATCAGTAGGGCTTATCCTCTCTTCTTACCTCTCTCTGGTTCTCCTCTCTTCTTACCTCTCTCTATTTCATTTGATTCTGTCCTACAGTCACACTCTTGCACAACTTTCACACGCACACTGAGAGTGAGAACCTTCCATTGCACTTAGGTTGGGCTGGCTTCTGTGATCGCCCAAACCTACCATAGATACATATAGACGCACACATGCATCCAAGCACTGGTTTAGAAAAAATACATTTTTAAATTAAAGCGGGGGATTGGCTCTAGAATGGAATAAGCGCGCCTCCGCCAGTAAAGACGCATACAATTTAAATGAAATTTTAAAAAATACAGAGAAGATTAGCATGGTCCCTGCGCAAGGATGACACGCAAGTTCGTGAAGCGTTCCATATTTTTTAGTTTTTAGTTTTCTGTTTTAACAATTAAAGTACAGCAGCACTCCATTTGTACGATTCCTAGCTAGCATTATTAAGTGGCACGGTTTTCTGAATTTGTCTTTTCGAGCTTTTATTTCTTGAGGCCCTTTTACCATCTTCTCCCGCAGTCATAAAAAAGCAGAGATCCATTAACATCAAAATGAATGGGGAATTACTAGTAAAGAGGATACCTCAGTTATCTGAGAGTAACACTGGACAGACAGTTGAAATTTGGCAGCCACGTCTGCAACATCTGAAGTAAAGTAACCAAACGTTTGAACTTAATCAGAAGACCTGCCAGTCCAAACTAGGGAGCTGATAAACACTCTTCTGTAACTGTAGCTTGGTTATGTGCGACCGGTGAGGGACTACAGCCTTCCAATACAGACCACTGTGAGTACAAATAACATCTTATCTATTGACCCTGTGCAGAATCAAGCTCTGAGAATAATTTGTAGGGGGATGAGATGAACACCTACAGCTAGATAGCTAGCAGGCGAGATAAAGGCCAACACAGAACCGCTAGAAATCAGGAGAAATGTGACACTGATTGAAGCGGTAGAGAGATACAAGAGACAAGAAAATGATCATCCAAGTAGGGTACAAATAGACACTTGGAAACAAAAGAGAAGAATGAAGCAATTGTCCCCACTGGATGTAGCAGAAGAGGAAAGCCATATTCACCATCTACCAGAGGAGAGAGAAACGGAAAATAGGTTTTTTTGGACCACCCACTTGAGAAAATCTTTGCCTGCCAGTCATAAAAACACATCTGACAGAAAAGGCAGCCACCAAGGAGACTACACCTAATATCCTGACGACATGTGCCTTGGAGACTGTCTCTAGTTACCCAAAATCGGCAGTCCTGGTCTATACGGATGGATCAGCATTCAAATCTACCTCTTTTGCAGGGTATGGTATCCATATGAAATACCCGGATGGGTCCATATACGAGTTTTGTGATTCATGCGGCGAAAACCGTTCAATCGATGAAGCGGAGGCCGAGGCTATAAAAACTGCAGTTGAGATTTTGCACCAACTTGGGTGAATTGTTGCCGATGGATATGGTAATTTTTAGTGACTCCAAGTCGGTTCTGGAGGCTCTGAAGAACGTCCCGTAGAAAGAAAAGGAGAAAGTCTTGGTGGGGAGGGCGATCAACAACATCATCACTGCCCACAGGATAAATGTCAACTTGCAATGGATCCCTGTACATAGTGGGCTACTAAGGAACGAGATGGCTGACAGATTGGCAAAAACAGGAGCCTCGAAACAACAATTGGATAGACCCTGTAGTAACCACACAGTAACGAATGATAAAGAATAATACCCGGGTCATCTGGATGAACAGGTGGGCGACAGGAACAACAGGTAGGCGATGGGAACAACAGGTGGGCGATGGGAACAACAGGTGGTCAACGGGAACAACAGGTCGCAGTGTGTTTAGCGAAATGTCACACCCAAATAGTAATGATGACATAAACTACACAGAAGAGATCAAAGCCTCATCTTTCAGTCCCGAACAGGACACACCAGTGTCAATAGATACTTGAACCGCATCAATTCCCAGCACCTACCCTTGTGCAGACATCGCTCTCATCCTGATGAAACAGTTCGACATCTACTCATTTAGTGCAAGATCTTGCGGACATGAGGAAAATATTCTTACAAGCAATGCCGACAATTACCAACACACTGTACGGAGCAGTGAAACAACTGAAGAAGACATGTATATATATATATATATAAGAATGGCATTGGGCTGCCAAGAGCAAGCTTGCTCAGTAGCTATGGGATAATAACAACAACAACATCTTTCCAAGAAACTCGCTTAAGTTTTCTGAATATCCACATTTCAAAGGCTTCAATACGCTTCTCCATTTTTTGGGGTCTGGGTCCAAGTCTGTACTCTCTACAATAAAACTGAATGCAGATAGTATTTTATGATTCTGGCTTGGCTTCGTTCGTTCTCAATCTCCCACTACCAAACCCTAAAAGGGCTTAAGTAGCAGAATGTAGTCCAGAGAACGGAATGCGTTGTGTCGTAGTTTACAGCTTGACTGCGATATTTTCACCTTTCGGTCCAACACATCCGACTTTAGCAAGCATTTTTTTAGTACCGGGTTAGCATTCCCTCTTCGATCCCTTCTCCTTAGTCAGTCTGCTCTGTTGCAGCCTGTTATCCAGGATCACCGCATGGAGGTGTAGATAGGTCTTGGCAGCTCTGGTTCGCTGGGCCTGACACTAGCAGTCAGCTATGGTTCGCTGACCACTGCAGCTCACCCACTGCCTTATGATTCTCATTGTTAAGATCTGAGATATCTGCTTTGACAGAAGTATACCTCTCTAAGATCTGAGATATCTGCTTTGACAGAAGTATACCTCTCTAAGATCTGAGATATCTGCTTTGACAGAAGTATACCTCTCTAAGATCTGAGATATCTGCTTTGACAGAAGTATACCTCTCTAAGATCTGAGATATCTGCTTTGACAGAAGTATACCTCTCTAAGATCTGAGATATCTGCTTTGACAGAAGTATACCTCTCTAAGATCTGAGATATCTGCTTTGACAGAAGTATACCTCTCTAAGATCTGAGATATCTGCTTTGACAGAAGTATACCTCTCATGCTGATAAATGTATTTTTTGCCATTACGGTTCTGTTAATGATCTCCCTTTCGCATTTGCGATCATTTGAAATGAGTTGGCCAACGTATACATAGCTTGACACTTGTTCCAAAATTGTTCCATCTATGCAGATGAAAGCTTTTGGACTTTCTTTCTTTTTTGATTGAGTGGTCTCACATTTCTTCAACCACCTCTACCCCCAAAGGTGTAACAATGGCACTGCTACTAACTGAGAACCTGAGAACCAGCACAGAGGTGTGCAGGTCACAAACAAACACTAGAACATTGACCTCGAGAAAAGAGTGCTAATCAAAAAGTGTTTGATAGAGAAATAGAAATGCTGGAATGGAGAAATAAAGTTCATTACTAACATAGTCAATTTATAAAAAAACTCTTTGTATATTATTATTGTCTGTATTTTCTCCACACTTGTCTGTTATGTTTTGACTTCTTGTAGTCTGTCATCCATGCTTTCTTGTATTCCTATTCTTCTTCTTTATTCGTTCTCAATCTTCCACTACTAAGCCCCGAAAAGGGCTTTGCAAGTACTAGGATGTTGTCTGGATAATGGAATGCGTTGTGTTGTATTTTACAGCTTGACTATGATCTATAACTGTTGACTATGACAAACCACCAATGAAATCAATATCTTTCACTTATTGCATGAGAGATTAAAAATGTTGCACATTTTGAATATCTGGGATCAAAACTGAACAACAATGGAGACTGTACAAAAGAAGTAAGAAGACGACTGACCACGGCAATGCAGAAGATAAGGAGTATGTAACACCAATAGCATAACACAAACAAAGAACTAAAACTAAGGATCCTAAAAACATGCATTTTTCCTGTGGCAACCTATGGATGTGAAACATGGACGATTACAAATGCAATAAGAGCGAAGATCGGTGCTTTTGAAACGCGGTGCAACAGAAGAGTCCTGAAAATCCCGCGGACAAAGAAAGAAACAAGCAAATCCATCCGGCAAGACCTGAATGTAGAGGAGAATAGGCGTAATGACCTGAAAACTGAGGTTTTTTTTGGACACGTCAAACGACACAACGGACTGGAGAGAGTGGTTAAGGAAGCCATAGTCACTGGAAAAAGAGGCAGGGGCCGACGGAGAAGACGATGGATTCAGGACATCAATGAGACGTTGGATTTGACCTTAGAACAAGCCGGAGGACTGGCGAAAGATAGAGTTTCATACAGACAGGCTATCACGAGAGCGACGTTCTGCAAAGGACATGTTACATGATGATGTTATTGTAATGTTGTTTCATATTGTTATCACACGACCCAGACTATAGCCATGAAGAAAATTGTTGTAGATAGCAGAAATCCAAGTCTTAATTCAATTTGAAGCCAATTCATTTCTGACAGTTCAATTTGTGAACTATTCTGCAAACGTATTAAGGAATAACCTTTTCTGAAACATTCATATAAATACATTGTTGTTTAACATTTATTGTGATAATTGAACGAATATGAAACATGCAAATTTTCATATTAATATATTCTTACATCAATGCTGAACATCCAATCCATGTTTCAAACATCTGACTCGGATGTTACACGTCAACAACCTCCAGTATGAGAATGGAGACGGAAGCAGTGACCTCAGCACTGAAATTGATATCTGAGACTTTTATAACAAGGGCGGTCATCGTGACAGACGCGCAAGCCGTACTTCAGAAAGTACAGATTGGATGGCTTTGGCGGTACGAGTGGATAGCTGCTGTTGAGGCCTCAAACCTCCAGGCGCTGACCTGGATCTACTGTCCTGCTCATGCCGGGGTTCATGGTAATGAAAGAGCTGACATATTGGCTTCACGGGCTCCCATCATGGGCACATTTAGTGATGGATAGAAGTGATATTTTGAAATCAATCAATGACCGCCTTCTGGATGAGGACACCGCAATAGATGAAGCAGCAATCCACAGACTGCAAAGTTTCGACATTAAACGAGGTTCGAGCGGAGTTGGGCGCATGAGAGGGCGGCGCAGGAGCGTGCACTACCAGCGAGCTACAGGGACCATCAGCATCCATACCTTACGCCATTTGATGAGAGAAACTGGGCACCTATGGGTATGCCCGGAGTGCAATGACGTCGATTCTTAGAAACAGAAACTCAGATGTACATTTGTTTACTTGTATCCATGAACAAAATATAATATAAGTTATCAGTGCCACCGGAGAATTTATTTAGATATCAGACAATAAACAAATATTGATGTAACTTAACATCTTTGTACTGGCTTACAAAACTCTACAGCGTCTGTATACAACAAGTACCTTGGTTTAACTGATGTGCGAGTCCATCTTAATAGACCCACAACCTGTTAGGCGCCATAGCTGCTCTTAACAAACCACCTGGGGAAAGGTACCAATAACTTTAGTAGATTTGTAACTTTAATTTTGTCACGGCAGTTGCCGTTAAGCCTACTCTTTTCGATTTCCAACTGCCAAGGAATTGTTAACCTGCTGAATTTTAACCAGAAGATCCACGTTAAAAAAATCCCGGTCTCCATCGTGACGGACACCTTGCCTCGAGACCACTGAATCCCCTGATTTATGGATACTGACACTTGTATTAGCTATTTGTAAGTAGAGATGCTGAATATTTAAATTTGGTAAAATCGCCAACTGATATTGTTCGTGTTTTGTTTATCGCTCAGCCACAAATTGTAGGAGTGAATAACATGCTTATACAATATATATTTCTGCCTCCCATTCTGATCTCTGGAAAAACGATTTATTCACTTGTTTATTGTGTACCACATATGAGGTATTGTTTCTATAGATTTTTGTCAAACCCAGAAAGAGGCTCCCCTCTCAGAAGGCTTCTGGTTTGCATGGACATTTCATGAATTGGACAGTCTTCCTCTCTGCAGGGTCTAATACATGCAACCTCTATAAAAACACTTTCATTAGGGTCACATCACTGGAAGGATGTAAAGTGACAGTCATGTAGCAGTTACTTCTGCCCAGGAAGGCTTGCTTGTGCACATCCTCATCTTTTGTTAAGTTAATTAACTGAAATGCTTATCCTAGCTCTAACAGAGACAGGTACCCATATACATCTGGGTAGGCTGAAATGAACAGTGACTGATAAACTTGTTGGCTCAAGCATACAAGGAAAGTACTGTTACCAGTCCTCAACTTTGATGATTGTGTATATACTGACATACACCAGATAAGAGGTCCTTGTGTTGCCATGGCTACTCAGGAAGGGCACATAATTGTGACAGTGTAACATGTGATAGATAAATAACATGAGTTGGGCATAGGGCCAGCCATAGAAATTGTTAACCTCCAGATGAGAAAAGATCTACATCCCATGGTAGAGCGGGAACAACTGACTCACATTAATCAGGATACCAAACATAAAACACATTTAATCCACCACAAACACATAAAACACACATAATCCATCACAAACATGTACAACACACATAATCCACAACTAAGACACACATTTAATGTATTACAGGTATATTAACATATATAACAACAAAATAATTATTTTGTAGGTACATTATTTTAATAAAACATTCATCAAACAAACAGTTACCATTTGCAGCAAGATTTGCTCGTTTCCTTCCTACATGAATTCTTTCCTAATTATAACATATTAAGGGTTACATCTCATATGCTTAAGAAGATACACAGATCAAACAATCAAAAATATGCAACTCTCAGCTAACACATGAGATGTACAGGACGGTTAGAATCTCTTCAAACGGTTAAGTGGTTATCAAGACTGCTGTAATAGACTTGATGTTTCAGAGCAGTGATACCGGTCCTTGGCAGAAAGGCTGTTCTTGCTCGTTGGGGCATGTTACCCTACTTTGTCAAACTTTGGGAGACTGCACTGGCAAATATCAGATAGAAAGAGCCAGGGACTTGGACATCCCGACAGATACATTGAGAGGACAACTTCAGCCTTTAGATGAGAGGACAATATCAACCTTTAGATGAGAGGACAATATCAACCTTTAGATGAGAGGACAATATCAACCTTTAGATGAGAGGACAGCATCTACCTTTAGATGAGAGGACAATATCAACCTTTAGATGAGAGGACAGCATCAACCTTTAGATGAGAGGACAATATCAACCTTTAGATGAGAGGACAATATCAGCCTTTAGTTAGATGAGAGGACAATATCAACCTTTAGATGAGAGGACAATATCAACCTTTAGATGAGAGGACAATATCAACCTTTAGTTAGATGAGAGGACAATATCAACCTTTAGATGAGAGGACAATATCAACCTTTAGATGAGAGGACAATATCAGCCTTTAGATGAGAGGACAATATCAGCCTTTAGATGAGAGGACAATATCAACCTTTAGATGAGAGGACAATATCAACCTTTAGATGAGAGGACAATATCAACCTTTAGATGAGAGGACAATATCAACCTTTAGATGAGAGGACAGCATCAACCTTTAGATGAGAGGACAATATCAACCTTTAGATGAGAGGACAATATCAACCTTTAGATGAGAGGACAGCATCAACCTTTAGATGAGAGGACAATATCAACCTTTAGATGAGAGGACAATATCAGCCTTTAGTTAGATGAGAGGACAATATCAACCTTTAGATGAGAGGACAATATCAACCTTTAGATGAGAGGACAATATCAACCTTTAGTTAGATGAGAGGACAATATCAACCTTTAGATGAGAGGACAATATCAACCTTTAGATGAGAGGACAATATCAACCTTTAGATGAGAGGACAGCATCAACCTTTAGATGAGAGGACAATATCAACCTTTAGATGAGAGGACAATATCAACCTTTAGATGAGAGGACAATATCAACCTTTAGTTAGATGAGAGGACAATATCAACCTTTAGTTAGATGAGAGGACAATATCAACCTTTAGTTAGATGAGAGGACAATATCAACCTTTAGATGAGAGGACAATATCAACCTTTAGTTAGATGAGAGGACAATATCAACCTTTAGTTAGATGAGAGGACAATATCAACCTTTAGATGAGAGGACAATATCAACCTTTAGTTAGATGAGAGGACAATATCAACCTTTAGATGAGAGGACAATATCAACCTTTAGATGAGAGGACAATATCAACCTTTAGATGAGAGGACAATATCAACCTTTAGATGAGAGGACAATATCAACCTTTAGTTAGATGAGAGGACAATATCAACCTTTAGATGAGAGGACAATATCAACCTTTAGTTAGATGAGAGGACAATATCAACCTTTAGATGAGAGGACAATATCAACCTTTAGTTAGATGAGAGGACAATATCAACCTTTAGATGAGAGGACAATATCAACCTTTAGTTAGATGAGAGGACAATATCAACCTTTAGATGAGAGGACAATATCAACCTTTAGTTAGATGAGAGGACAATATCAACCTTTAGTTAGATGAGAGGACAATATCAACCTTTAGATGAGAGGACAATATCAACCTTTAGTTAGATGAGAGGACAATATCAACCTTTAGATGAGAGGACAATATCAACCTTTAGTTAGATGAGAGGACAATATCAACCTTTAGTTAGATGAGAGGACAATATCAACCTTTAGATGAGAGGACAATATCAACCTTTAGATGAGAGGACAGCATCAACCTTTAGATGAGAGGACAATATCAACCTTTAGTTAGATGAGAGGACAATATCAACCTTTAGATGAGAGGACAATATCAACCTTTAGATGAGAGGACAGCATCAACCTTTAGATGAGAGGACAATATCAACCTTTAGTTAGATGAGAGGACAATATCAACCTTTAGATGAGAGGACAATATCAACCTTTAGTTAGATGAGAGGACAATATCAACCTTTAGTTAGATGAGAGGACAATATCAACCTTTAGTTAGATGAGAGGACAATATCAACCTTTAGTTAGATGAGAGGACAATATCAACCTTTAGTTAGATGAGAGGACAATATCAACCTTTAGTTAGATGAGAGGACAATATCAACCTTTAGTTAGATGAGAGGACAATATCAACCTTTAGTTAGATGAGAGGACAATATCAACCTTTAGTTAGATGAGAGGACAATATCAACCTTTAGATGAGAGGACAATATCAACCTTTAGTTAGATGAGAGGACAATATCAACCTTTAGTTAGATGAGAGGACAATATCAACCTTTAGTTAGATGAGAGGACACTATCAACCTTTAGTTAGATGAGAGGACAATATCAACCTTTAGATGAGAGGACAATATCAACCTTTAGTTAGATGAGAGGACAATATCAACCTTTAGATGAGAGGACAATATCAACCTTTAGTTAGATGAGAGGACAATATCAACCTTTAGATGAGAGGACACTATCAACCTTTAGTTAGATGAGAGGACAATATCAACCTTTAGATGAGAGGACAATATCAACCTTTAGTTAGATGAGAGGACAATATCAACCTTTAGTTAGATGAGAGGACAATATCAACCTTTAGTTAGATGAGAGGACAATATCAACCTTTAGTTAGATGAGAGGACAATATCAACCTTTAGATGAGAGGACAATATCAACCTTTAGTTAGATGAGAGGACAATATCAACCTTTAGATGAGAGGACAACATCAACCTTTAGTTAGATGAGAGGACAATATCAACCTTTAGTTAGATGAGAGGACAATATCAACCTTTAGATGAGAGGACAACATCAACCTTTAGTTAGATGAGAGGACAATATCAACCTTTAGATGAGAGGACAATATCAACCTTTAGTTAGATGAGAGGACAATATCAACCTTTAGTTAGATGAGAGGACAATATCAACCTTTAGATGAGAGGACAATATCAACCTTTAGTTAGATGAGAGGACAATATCAACCTTTAGATGAGAGGACAATATCAACCTTTAGTTAGATGAGAGGACAACATCAACCTTTAGTTAGATGAGAGGACAACATCAACCTTTAGTTAGATGAGAGGACAATATCAACCTTTAGTTAGATGAGAGGACAATATCAACCTTTAGATGAGAGGACAATATCAACCTTTAGTTAGATGAGAGGACAATATCAACCTTTAGTTAGATGAGAGGACAATATCAACCTTTAGATGAGAGGACAATATCAACCTTTAGTTAGATGAGAGGACAATATCAACCTTTAGTTAGATGAGAGGACAATATCAACCTTTAGATGAGAGGACAATATCAACCTTTAGTTACATGAGAGGACAATATCAACCTTTAGATGAGAGGACAATATCAACCTTTAGTTAGATGAGAGGACAACATCAACCTTTAGTTAGATGAGAGGACAATATCAACCTTTAGTTAGATGAGAGGACAATATCAACCTTTAGTTAGATGAGAGGACAATATCAACCTTTAGATGAGAGGACAATATCAACCTTTAGTTAGATGAGAGGACAATATCAACCTTTAGTTAGATGAGAGGACAACATCAACCTTTAGTTAGATGAGAGGACAATATCAACCTTTAGTTAGATGAGAGGACAATATCAACCTTTAGTTAGATGAGAGGACAATATCAACCTTTAGTTAGATGAGAGGACAACATCAACCTTTAGTTAGATGAGAGGACAATATCAACCTTTAGTTAGATGAGAGGACAATATCAACCTTTAGATGAGAGGACAATATCAACCTTTAGTTAGATGAGAGGACAATATCAACCTTTAGTTAGATGAGAGGACAATATCAACCTTTAGATGAGAGGACAATATCAACCTTTAGTTAGATGAGAGGACAATATCAACCTTTAGATGAGAGGACAAAATCAACCTTTAGATGAGAGGACAACATCAACCTTTAGATGAGAGGACAACATCAACCTTTAGATGAGAGGACAAAATCAGCCTTTAGATGAGAGGACAAAATCAGCCTTTAGATGAGAGGACAAAATCAGCCTTTATCTGATGTACTAAAGACTAGAGTTGAGATGTAAGCACAGTCCTCTCACTGGCTAGAGGTTGAGAGCTTCCTGCTATAGGTTGCCAGGAAACACTTAGTACACAATGTGAAATGATTATAAGTGGCTCCCTGATTCAGATTAACACGATTTTATTTGGTTCTTTAAGTTGAGTTTGAACTTTGAACTTCTATATTTGTTTGTGATGTTCTTCCTGTTTCCCCAAAGAAGAAGATCGTCCAATAAATCGTCATAATGTGCCCCTCTATTCATGCAGACATCATCTAAGCAGGCACTGTATTTCAATAGTTAGTTACTTCCTCTGTCCAAACACCACATCATATAGCGTTCATCCAGTGTTCAGTGACTTGAATTGACCTGTCAATCGTCTTCAACATGTTGCTCTTGTCACATGTATCCGGAAGGTTGGGACAAATCATCAGATGACCTGGGTCTTGTACCGCACAGGAGTCACAGGTATCACCGTCCGAGAGACCCCATTACTTCATGTTCCTCCTACATCAAAATATGCAAGTTCAAAGTCTATGCATTGTCTCCCAAAACGACTAGGTTCCAGAATCTTCTTTGCTCTGTTACTGAAACATGCATTTAGTAACGCAAATGAAGGAATCTGTCTTCACACAAGGTCGGATGGTAGGCTGTTTAACCTTGCAAAACTCAAGGTCACAACAAAGATCAGGGAGATCACCATCAGAGACCTTCTTTTCGCCGATGATGTTGCAATTGTCCCCCACAGTCAGCGGGAACTTCAGAGGCTGATAGATCGCTTCTCCCAGGCTTGCAATGAATTTGGTCTCACAATAAGTCTTAACAAAACAAATGTGCGGGGACATGAAGTAGATGATACTCCAAGTCTTAGCATCAATAATTATGAACTGACAACTGTGCACCAGTTCACATATCTGGGATCCTTCATCAACGACAAGCTCTCTCTCGATCCAGAAATAGACAATTACATTGGCATAGCTGCTGCTACATTTACTTGCCTTACAATACATGTTTCGAAAAATTAGAAACTGACAATTAAAACCATAGTCATGGTGTACAATGCATGTGTTGTCAGAATACTTCTATATGGCAGCGAGACATGGACAACTTATGCCAAACAAAAGGACAGGCTTAACACCTTCCATCTACGGCTCCTGTGATCCATTCTTGGAATTACATGGATAAAACTTGAATAAATGCATACCCCACAGTGAAAATGAATGACAGCCAGGGGATGGAACGATTACAAATTTGTACCAAGTGGCGAAGAACAGCGCTTGTTAATAGTACATCCAGGTAGCAGACATAATGGGCTGGTAAAAAATGCAGAACATGTATTTCCTTCAAATTGTACGGACAATCGGGACGATCATACCGAGATGAATGGTAACGTATTTAGAGAGTGGATTGAAAAAACTGTTCTACCGTCCTTCGATAGGCCCTCTTGTCTGATAATGGACAATTCATCATACAACAACGCAGTGACACAAGAAGACAAAATCCTGACATCATCCAATACAAAAGATACAATAAAGATGTGACTTACAAAAGAACACACACCATTTAACGAAACGTATCTAAAACCTGAATTGCTTTCCCTTGGCAAACAAACCTGAAAGGAAAATATATTTCACATTGATAAGTTGATCCAAGAGCTTGGTCATATGTGTTTGAGACTGCCACCTTACCATTCACACTTAAACCCAAATAAACTCGTTTGAGCAAAAGTTAAAGTACAAGTAGCACCAGAAAAAAAACTTTGAAACTATGCGATATGAAAGAACTTACATATGCCGCCCTCTCAAACTATGCGATATGAAAGAACTAACATATGCCGCCCTCTCAAACTATGCGATATGAAAGAACTAACATATGCCGCCCTCTCAAACTATGCGATATGAAAGAACTAACATATTCCGTCCTCCTCTCAAACTATGCGATCTGACAGAACTTACATATGCCACCCTCTCAAACTATGCGATATGAAAGAACTTACATATGCCGCCCTCTCAAACTATGCGATATGAAAGAACTAACATATGCCACCCTCTCAAACTATGCGATATGAAAGAACTAACAAATGCCGCCCTCTCAAACTATGCGATATGAAAGAACTAACATATGCCGCCCTCTCAAACTATGCGATATGAAAGAACTAACATATGCCGCCCTCTCAAACTATGCGATATGAAAGAACTAAGATATGCCGCCCTCTCAAACTATGCGACATGAAAGAACTAACATATGCCACCCTCTCAAACTATGCGATATGAAAGAACTAACAAATGCCGCCCTCTCAAACTATGCGATATGAAAGAACTAACATATGCCGCCCTCTCAAATATAGACAAAGATTATTGAGCTTAATGTGAGGACCACATCTTAAAAGAGGACGAAGGCTATTGACAAAAGATGGACTGTTGTTCGCTCAGCCGTGAGCAGACGTCAATTTGTTGCAACCGTCTAACTCTGATAAAATGAGAAATTAACTCACATGTTTGTTTTAAGAGAAATAGAAGTTTCTTGGCAAAACTGCCCTTTTCAGGGCCACATCAATCAGATAGAAGATGGATCTCAGAACTGAATTATAATAATTTATTCGCTTGCTCCACCATCTATTAATAAAACTGGACCAATCCATCTGAAGTGTGTACTTTCTATGTTCTGTATATTATGTGCTTGTACGTCTTCACTCATTCTTTCTTCGAAATATGCAGTTACTTCTTAGAGTACCTACAAGACATGAACTACAGTAAAAACGACATTGTGTGGTACCTAATGTAGAAAGTCTCATTCAAATTTTAGAGAGTCCTTTGCCTAAAGATGGACAATATTTTAATTTACAATAAATTATTTTCTTCAGGAACAAAATAAATCTTTTGCTAACAAGGTCAAGGAACAAGCCGCTTTAATAAAACGGCTCTACCTGACAAAATGTAAATGATAAGGTTGTTGGGACATTGGAAATATAAGACCATGTGCAACAATTCATTTTTATCAGTGCAAGGGTTATTGAGATATTAGACGTCAATTGACGGCAGCCATTATGAAACGGACTATAATACTTATACGAAGATGTCCAGGGGCAGGTTACCCCTCATGCTCTATGACTGGGTCCTGTATCATTTATTTAAATACTACAGAGAGTTAATAAATGTGCTAATTTATGTTCTCATTCATTGAGCAATTTGGGAAATAACAGCACAACAGAAATCTTCTTTGCACAAAGTAGGAAGAGGCTATGTACAATCCATCTCTCTAACCTTTATATGTCATAGTTTGTGTGGTGGCATCATCTGGAGTACGGGTCAGCAACCTGGTACGTGACCTCATCTGGAGTACGGGTCAGCAACCTGGTACGTGACCTCATCTGGAGTATGGGTCAGCAACATGGTACGTGACCTCATCTGGAGTATGGGTCAGCAACCTGGTACGTGACCTCATCTGGAGTATGGGTCAGCAACCTGGTACGTGACCTCATCTGGAGTATGGGTCAGCAACCTGGTACGTGACCTCATCTGGAGTATGGGTCAGCAACCTGGTACGTGACCTCATCTGGAGTATGGGTCAGCAACCTGGTACGTGACCTCATCTGGAGTATGGGTCAGCAACCTGGTAAGTGACCTCATCTGGAGTATGGGTCAGCAACCTGGTACGTGACCTCTTCTGGAGTATGGGTCAGCAACCTGGTACGTGACCTCATCTGGAGTGTGGGTCAGCAACCTGGTACGTGACCTCATCTGGAGTGTGGGTCAGCAACCTGGTACGTGACCTCATCTGGAGTATGGGTCAGCAACCTGGTACGTGACCTCATCTGGAGTACGGGTCAGCAACCTGGTACGTGGTATCATCTGGAGTACGGGTCAGCAACCTGGTACGTGACCTCATCTGGAGTACGGGTCAGCAACCTGGTACGTGGCCTCATCTGGAGTACGGGTCAGCAACCTGGTACGTGACCTCATCTGGAGTACGGGTCAGCAACCTGGTACGTGACCTCATCTGGGGTATGGGTCAGCAACCTGGTACGTGACCTCATCTGGGGTATGGGTCAGCAACCTGGTACGTGACCTCATCTGGGGTATGGGTCAGCAACCTGGTACGTGACCTCATCTGGAGTATGGGTCAGCAACCTGGTACGTGACCTCATCTGAAGTACGGGTCAGCAACCTGGTACGTGACCTCATCTGGGGTATGGGTCAGCAACATGGTACGTGACCTCATCTGGGGTATGGGTCAGCAACCTGGTACGTGACCTCATCTGGAGTATGGGTCAGCAACCTGGTACGTGACCTCATCTGGAGTATGGGTCAGCAACCTGGTACGTGACCTCATCTGGAGTATGGGTCAGCAACCTGGTGCGTGACCTCATCTGGGGTATGGGTCAGCAACCTGGTGCGTGACCTCATCTGGGGTATGGGTCAGCAACATGGTACGTGACCTCATCTGGGGTATGGGTCAGCAACCTGGTACGTGACCTCATCTGGAGTATGGGTCAGCAACCTGGTGCGTGACCTCATCCGGGGTATGGGTCAGCAACATGGTACGTGACCTCATCTGGGGTATGGGTCAGCAGCCTGGTACGTGACCTCATCTGGAGTATGGGTCAGCAACCTGGTGCGTGACCTCATCTGGGGTATAGGTCAGCAACATGGTACGTGACCTCATCTGGGGTATGGGTCAGCAACCTGGTACGTGACCTCATCTGGAGTATGGGTCAGCAACCTGGTACGTGACCTCATCTGGAGTATGGGTCAGCAACCTGGTGCGTGACCTCATCTGGGGTATGGGTCAGCAACATGGTACATGACCTCATCTGGAGTATGGGTCAGCAACATGGTACGTGACCTCATCTGGAGTACGGGTCAGCAACCTGGTACGTGACCTCATCTGGAGTATGGGTCAGCAACCTAATACGTGACCTCATCTGGAGTATGGGCCAGCAACCTGGTACGTGACCTCATCTGGGGTATGGGTCAGCAACCTGGTACGTGACCTCATCTGGAGTATGGGTCAGCAACCTGGTACGTGACCTCATCTGGAGTATGGGTCAGCAACCTGGTACGTGACCTCATCTGGAGTACGGGTCAGCAACCTGGTACGTGACCTCATCTGGAGTACGGGTCAGCAACCTGGTACGTGACCTCATCTGGAGTACGGGTCAGCAACCTGGTACGTGACCTCATCTGGAGTATGGGTCAGCAACCTGGTACGTGACCTCATCTGGAGTATGGGTCAGCAACCTGGTGCGTGACCTCATCTGGAGTATGGGTCAGCAACCTGGTACGTGACCTCATCTGGAGTATGGGTCAGATACCTGGTACGTGACCTCATCTGGAGTATGGGTCAGCAACCTGGTACGTGACCTCATCTGGAGTATGGGTCAGCAACCTGGTACGTGACCTCATCTGGAGTACGGGTCAGCAACCTGGTACGTGACCTCATCTGGAGTACGGGTCAGCAACCTGGTACGTGACCTCATCTGGAGTATGGGTCAGCAACCTGGTACGTGACCTCATCTGGAGTATGGGTCAGCAACCTGGTACGTGACCTCATCTGGAGTATGGGTCAGCAACCTGGTACGTGACTTCATCTGGAGTATGGGTCAGCAACCTGGTACGTGACCTCATCTGGAGTATGGGTCAGCAACCTGGTACGTGACCTCATCTGGAGTACGGGTCAGCAACCTGGTACGTGACCTCATCTGGAGTACGGGTCAGCAACCTGGTAGTTGACCTCATCTGGAGTATGGGTCAGCAACCTGGTACGTGACCTCATCTGGAGTACGGGTTAGCAACCTGGTACGTGACCTCATCTGGAGTACGGGTCAGAAACCTGGTACGTGACCTCATCTGGAGTACGGGTCAGCAACCTGGTACGTGACCTCATCTGGAGTATGGGTCAGTAACCTGGTACGTGACCTCATCTGGAGTATGGGTCAGCAACCTGGTACGTGACCTCATCTGGAGTATGGGTCAGCAACCTGGTACGTGACCTCATCTGGGGTATGGGTCAGCAACCTGGTACGTGACCTCATCTGGAGTATGGGTCAGCAACCTGGTACGTGACCTCATCTGGAGTATGGGTCAGCAACCTGGTGCCTAGCAGCAAACACTAAAGGAGTTGAATAAGGTGCAAAACCACGTGATCAGGATCATTACGGTGAGATAGAATCAATGCCTAGAGTGGAGACAACATGGGGAGCATACAAGCACTAAGAGAACATGGGGAGGATACAAGCACTAAGAGAACATGGGGACGATACAAGCAGTAAGAGAAAATGGGGAGGATACAAGCACTAAGAGAACATGGGGAGGATACAAGCACTAAGAGAACATGGGGAGGATACAAGCAATAAGAGAACATGGGGATGATACAAGCACTAAGAGAACATGGGGACGATACAACCACTAAGAGAACATGGGGAGGATACAAGCACTAAGAGAACATGGGGAGGATACAAGCACTAAGAGAACATGAGGAGGATACAAGCACTAAGAGAACATTGGGATGATACAAGCACTAAGAGAACATGGGGATGATACAAGCACTAAGAGAACATGGGGACGATACAAGTACTAAGAGAATATGGGGATGATACAAGCACTAAGAGAATATGGGGATGATACAAGCACTAAGAGAACACAGAGACATGAAGGGAGCAACTCCAGCAGACATGTTCCTCTAAAGGCAAAGCGAACCAATGAAGAACAATTTCCAAAATTTAGCATTGGGACTAGTGAAAAGAAGCAGTTTTATGCAGGGGGTCAAATGACTAGCAATTAAATCTAAAAGGACCAAAAGGCCTGAATGCAGAATAAGAAGATGACTTGGCTGTGACTGCTTATAGACTTGGTAGTGTCTACCTATAGAAGTCTTGGCAGAGATTACTTATAGAGGAGTTGGACATCCCTGTTTATAGATGACTTCGAGGTGACTACTTAAAGAGGACTAGACAGTACATGCTTACAGAGGTGATGTAGTGCTGGTGATGTAGTGTCTGGTGATGTAGTGCCTGGTGATGTAGTGCTGGTGATGTAGTGCTTGCTAACAGGTGATGTAGTGCTGGTGATGTAGTGCTTGCTAACAGTAGATGTAGTGCTGGTGATGTAGTGCTGGTGATGTAGTGCTTGCTAACAGGTGATGTAGTGCTGCTGATGTAGTGCTGGTGATGTAGTGCTTGCTAACAAAGGTGATGTAGTGCTTGCTAACAAAGGTGATGTAGTGCTTGCTAACAAAGGTGATGTAGTGCTTGCTAACAAAGGTGATGTAATGCTTGCTAACAAAGGTGATGTAGTGCTGGTGATGTAGTGCTGGTGATGTAGTGCTTGCTAACAAAGGTGATATAGTGCCTGGTGATGTACTGCTGGTGATGTAGTGCTTGCTAACAAAGGTGATGTAGTGCTGGTGATGTAGTGCTGGTGATGTAGTGCTGGTGATGTAGTGTCTGGTGATGTAGTGTCTGGTGATGTAGTGCTGGTGATGTAGTGCTGATGATGTAGTGACTGCTTACAGAAGTGATGTAGTGTCTGGTGATGTAGTGCCTGCTTACAGAAGTGATGTAGTGTCTGGTGATGTAGTGCCTGCTTACAGAAGTGATGTAGTGTCTGGTGATGTAGTGCCTGCTTACAGAAGTGATGTAGTGCTGGTGATGTAGTGCCTGCTTACAGAAGTGATGTAGTGTTTGGTGATGTAGTGCTGGTGATGTAGTGCCTGCTTACAGAAGTGATGTAGTGTCTGGTGATGTAGTGCCTGCTTACAGAAGTGATGTAGTGTCTGGTGATGTAGTGCCTGCTTACAGAAGTGATGTAGTGTCTGGTGATGTAGTGCCTGCTTACAGAAGTGATGTAGTGCCTGCTTACAGAAGTGATGTAGTGCCTGCTTACAGAAGTGATGTAGTGCCTGCTTACAGAAGTGATGTAGTGCCTGCTTACAGAAGTGATGTAGTGCTGGTGATGTAGTGCCTGCTTACAGAAGTGATGTAGTGCCTGCTTACAGAAGTGATGTAGTGCCTGGTGATGTAGTGCCTGGTGATGTAGTGCCTGTTTACAGAAGTGATGTAGTGCCTGCTTACATATGTGATGTAGTGTCTGCTGATGTAGTGCTTGCTTACAGAGGTGATGTAGTGCCTGGTGATGTAGTGCCTGGTGATGTAGTGCCTGTTTACAGAAGTGATGTAGTGCCTGCTTACATATGTGATGTAGTGTCTGCTGATGTAGTGCTTGCTTACAGAGGTGATGTAGTGCCTGGTGATGTAGTGCCTGGTGATGTAGTGCCTGCTTACAGATGTGATGTAGTGTCTGCTGATGTAGTGTATGCTTACAGAGGTGATGTAGTGCTGGTGATGTAGTGCTGGTGATGTAGTACATGCTTACAGACAGGATGTAGTTGAGCATGTGAAGACCACAGATCTGGTCAGTGAGCTGACAATGTTCAGTTTTACACTATAAGATAAAGTGAATCTCCCAGCTTATCAATGGGATAGTGAGCCTTTCCTAGTGCAGTGATGTTCATGTTCAAATGAAATGTACAATGAACTGTTCCAGTCTAAATGATCATTGTAAAGCTGAGGTCAACTGTTTATTGTAAAGCTGATGTCAACTGTTTATTGTAAAGCTAAGGTCAACTGTTTCTTGTAAAGCTGAGGTCAACTGTTTATTGCAAAGCTAAGGTCAACTGTTTATTGTAAAGTTAAGGTCAACTGTTTATTGTAAAGCTAAGGTCAACTGTTTCTTGTAAAGCTGAGGTCAACTGTTTATTGCAAAGCTAAGGTCAACTGTTTAATGTAAAGCTGAGGTTGACTGTTTATTGTAAAGCTGAAGTCAACTGTTTATTGTAAAGCTGAAGTCAACTGTTTATTGTAAAGCTGAAGTCAACTGTTTATTGTAAAGCTTAGGTCAACTGTTTATTGGAAAGCTGAGGTCAACTGTTTATTGTAAAGCTGAGGTTCTGTATATTGTAAAGCTGAGGTCAACTGTTTATTGTAAAGCTAAGGTCAAATGTATATTCAACAAGATTTGGGATGATGTAATATAAACATTGTGACAACTGAGCTATACATTGTGATAACTGAGCTATACATTGTGATAACCACGTTACATCTGAGTCTAGACTTAGCTCAAGAGTTGCATTGCTGGAAGTCACCCATCTTAAAGGACATTACTAACCTACTTAAACTATATATTTATATTCAGACAAGCAGAAACATACATATCTATACATATTACATACATATGTACATGTATTTCACATACACAAATGCTTACATGCATTGTGTCATAATATTATGTACATGGATATATTATATACAAACACATACAAACAAATAACAAAACAAGCCTAAACTTAAACAGTTAACATTTTTCAGGTGTAGCTTTTGGTGCTGGCGTAATGCTTTGGTCTAATGCTTCATGTCTAACCCAATCTCAGACTTCTTTTCTAACCCAATCTCAGACTTCTGGTCTAACCCAATCTCAGATTTCTTGTCTAATCTCAGACTTTTGTCTAACACAATCTCAGACTTCTTGTTTAACACAATCTCAGACTTCTTGTCTAACACAATCTCAGATTTCTTGTCTAACCTAATCTCAGGCTTTTGTCTAACCCAATCTCAGATTTCTTGTCTAACCCAATCTCAGACTTCTTGTCTAACTCAATCTCAGATTTCTTGTCTAACCCAATCTCAGACTTCTTGTCTAATCCAATCTAATGTGTTCTCTAACTGACCTTCAGTCTAACAATCATTCATCAAATACTTTGAACTAATCTTATTTCCTCAGCCAACTTATCATCTTTTGCATTCGATAACAAAATGTTATTAATAATTCTGATAGCGATATTTCAATTTCTTTATCTACTCTTAGTTCTAAGTCGAGTAATGAAAGTGAATCTAAATCTACTGACGAGGGGGCGGTGCCCTCTTTTGTCCCAAGCAATGGTAGTAACAGATCACAAATTCAGTAAAGGTTCAAGATCCTGCACATCCATACTAGAGTGTATAATATTAATGTGTGTATACATAGGCCTATATTGAATACAGCAGGAACATTATTTCTGGGTGTGGGTAAATATTAACACGCTGATGTTGATGATATAATCCCTTTAGCTGAGCTGGCAGCTCTTGACAGCCCAATGCCTCCCGAATAAAAGCTCACATCCTCCTCAATTGTTTTAGTTATGTGTAGAGCGTGTTGAGTATAGTGGGGTGTGGTGGTAGCAGCAGGTTCCGCAAATCGGTCAGCTCTGGGCACAAAGTCAGGAGGTGCTCGACTAACCTCATGATCATGGCAAAATCTGCAGTTTAGTTCACGTAGTGTGGGTCTAATCTATTCAGATGTTTGATGAGAGGGGCATGGCCTGTTCTCAGCTTGAAGATCAAACTCTGTTCTCTTCGTTTCAGTTTCTTGGCTGGGTCCTGGGGATCTGGTTCTGCTTGGTTTTTGAAATATACTCGGCCTGTCTGGGATGTGGCCCACTGATCTAGCCACTCCTGTCTGGAATGTGGCCCACTGATCTAGCCACTCCTGTCTAGGATGTGGACCACTGATCTAGCCACTCCTGTCTGGGATGTGGACCACTGATCTAGCCACTCCTGTCTGGGATGTGGCCCACTGATCTAGCCACTCCTGTCTGGGATGTGGACCACTGATCTAGCCACTCCTGTCTGGAATGTGGCCCACTCCTGTCTATAGTTATGTTTCAGGATTTGCTTGCAGGTTTGTAGTGTGATGTTAGGTAGTGGCTGTGGTTGCCCTTCTTCTGGTTAGCTCATCAGCCTTCTCATTTCCTGGGACTCCGACATGGCCAGATACCCACTGGAGCACTACTTCCGCTCCATAAGAGGTGGACAATTGGTCAATTATTTTTTTAGATATTATTAACATCTGGAGACATTCTGTTTACCAAGGTTTGGAGTGTAGACTTAGAGTCTGAGAAAACAACGACCCCCTCAGGCTGTATAGTGCTGCTTTCAAAATCTGAGATTATTCGGCACAAAGCTTTTTCTATTGCTATTATTTCTGCTTTGTAAATGGAACAGGTCTCTCCACAAGGGCCCTAGATGTAGGGGTGGTCTTCTTGGTGCAGGTTATAGTATTTAATTACAGCGCCATATCCAGCATTGGTGGTAGCCCCGGTGGCAGAACCATCTGTATATACTTGGATGTTTTGTGGATATGAGTCTATAGTTTCCAAAGCGATAGTTTTCAGCAAAGATGGTAGGGTGTTCCTGTTGGCAAAGGGGGTTGGAGAGTACAGTTCTTACTGTGGTGGGTAGTTGCCTGCCAGCAAGGTGGTTCATCAGCTGAGGTTGATTGGTGTGTTTATTTTTGAGCACGTTTTCAAATTCCTGTGCCTTCAGTAAAGTGTAAATACTGTGAAAACAACTGCACCAAATTAGGTGTAACTTTCAGAACATCGTCCCTTGTGGATTACCGTCAATAGAAAGTAATTATGTTATTTGTGTATTGGTTTAGAGCTGAATAATGTGTTGATGAGCAGACATTTTTTTTTCTTCATAATTTTTTACAAATAAAAACCATTATGCAACTATAATCCCTCATACACAAATGCTCACATCTATTTGTAAAATATGTGTATTCCATTATATACTGGCTGTAATTGTGAACAGTTTGGTATATAATATGTATTTCGGGGAACATTTATTGAAGATAAATAGATCACAACTAGGTGATGCTGTTTTTGAGTTTTACATTAGAAAAAATGTGCGGTCAGAGGTCCTAAATATTTTGGAATTAATGAGTTAACATGAAAGGTATGACATCCAGAGAAACACTGATAGAAGAGGTTCTGTTTTAACATGAAAGGTAGGACATCCAGAGAAACACTGATAGAAGAGGTTCTGTTTTAACATGAAAGGTAGGATATCCAGAGAAACACTGATAGAAGAGGTTCTGTTTTAACATGAAAGGTAGGACATCCAGAGAAACACTGATAGAAGAGGTTCTGTTTTAACATGAAAGGTAGGACATCCAGAGAAACACTGATGGGAGAAGTTCTGTTTGGACATGAAAGGTGTGACATCCAGACTATCCTCAGCAACAGTTAATCAACCTCTATATTCTTAGTTGTAATTCTGAACCGAAAATCTTTGATCTCCTGTGTTTAATAGAGCAGAACATGTTCTGTGGCTTCACTTGGTGCTATACATATTTATTTGTGAGATTTGTGTGCCGTTGAAGAGAAATCTTTAACAGCAAGAATAAAACTGTTCAAAATATCAATTGTACACAATCTCAGCTCAGAAGTAAAAGTGTTCTCTTTTCTCACAGGTTTAATTCCTATTGAGAATGTTTTTTTATTTTTATGTCTATTCTCATTTTCTATTTAAAAAAAATTAATAATTACATACTTTCAACAATTTTTTTACCACTTGCATGTACCAGAAAGAGAGAGAAGTATGGATTGATCTGTTATCCACCTAGCAAACACAATAGCATTTCAGCTTTTATTTTAAATACGCTTGCTATATACACATTTTCATCAAATGCACGAACATGGAACATTGGACCCACTCAATCGAACCCACCAATTGTACACAAATCTCAAACACATGCTGACTAACCATAGTCTCTAACAATCAATAATACATCCTTAATTATCGTGCAGGACGTGCAGTTTTCAAAGATAAACAACTTCCATAAATATATGTATAATATATCAAACAATTAAACAAATATCAGCTGGCTGTCTGGAACTACAATGATTTTAGAAAATGATGAAATTTTGTCAGATCCATTCAAGTCATTTCATTTGACCCTGTCTATTCATTCTGTGCTTTTTGTATTTATTTAACCACTTTCAGCTGAGCTCAAAGTACCTAGCACTGTTCATGTAGCTTTCAAACCTGAGCCAGTGTATTGAGCAGAGTCAATGCAAAATGAGACGTGTTGAAAAAGCAAATACTCCTAGATTGTGTGTGTGTGTGTGAGGGATTGGGGAGGAGGGGGGGGGAGGGGGGATACATAATTAAGGAAAGTATAAATGTAGCCCTACCCTTATAGAATATAAAATGGTGTTCATTTAATTGTTAGTCAAGATGTCTGTAGAGAAAAATATCTTTTGTCAGATCATTCAAAACATGAATCATAAATATGGGGTGTAACATCTTGATCTGCTGAAACTGTTCACAAAGTCTGTCCAGTTTTTATTTACAAAGAATTCACAGAGTTGGCATGTATGTTTTTTCATAGTCATCACAACAAACCCTATGTTGTCATAGTCACATCACAACAAACCATATGTTGTCATAGTCACATCACAACAAACCATATGTTGTCATAGTCACATCACAACAAACCATATGTTGTCATAGTCACATCACAACAAACCATATGTTGTCATAGTCACATCACAACAAACCATAGACATTATTTTCATGTCCATAGAAATTATCCACACCGGGATCAAGCTAGTCGATATCTTTAACTTTCAGACACTGAAGATTTGCCCTTAACAAGGTTATAGTCTACTGACCTTGGACTCTAACATGCCAGTTTGAATGTTGAATCTATTACTTAAACATTACACGTAAATCTTTCAGTTTGGTAACTGTAAAAGAGCAAACAGCTCAACAGTCCTAGCTCAACAATAACGATTTAATTTCTTACATCAGTAAATGCACACTTCAACTTTACATATGTACAAACAAGACATGATATTGTTTTCAAATTTTGTAGACAGAATGATCTTTTTCTATGATTTCAGCATTTGAGTTTGAAAACATTTACTATATATAAATGTCATGCTTCAATGAAACAGATTGATAACTTTACAAACAACACGTTTGAGGAAAATGTCAGATCACATCAGAGACATGCATACAGAAGTGAAGGTCTTACTCCTATATTTATGACTGGAATGTCACTGATCCACTGTTAGATAAAGAATTTGACACTCCATTGTGAACACATGAGCTGTGTTAGGAGGCATTTATTATGCTGTTTAGTGGTATTTTTGACACAAATATGAACCAGCACATTTAAACAGAGGTATTAAAAATGCTCTTGAAATCCATGTGAACATACTAGTCTATGCTCCGCACTACTTGGACGATGACAGTCATGATGAGGATGTGTCAACTTCAACTGAATGCTTCGATGTGAGTCTCGTCGTGCTGCTCCTTCTCAGAGACATTAGATTGACCTTTGACAGCAAAAGATTGTTACCCAATGACTTGTCATCACTACTGCTGTTGCTGCTGGAGGTACCCGACTTGTTTGTGTGTAGCAGACCATTCTTATCACCATCAGCACTTTCCACCAGGGAATCCTTTTTAGATTTTTCCTCTTCTAACGCCCTCTGCATGTCTGTGTAGTAAGCCAGAGCATCCCGAACTGGCTCAATAATAGCGTTCTGTAGAAACATCATTTGTAATTATTATAATATTTGAAAATGACATATCTGTATTCAAACTGCAAGTAAGTCATTGCCACCATTGGTAAAGATGTACATGAGGAAAATAAATTCAACTTTAAAAGATATTTTTATTTATAGTTGCTCAAGTTAATAATTTTATAATCTTAGTACATTCATGATTTTTAATTACCAATCTGTTGACATACCTACTAACGAGAGGGGATGATGAGAATCAAACTCAAGTCACTACACAATGACAGCTTAACAGTTACCAGCACTGCCACAGGCAGAGTGCTAGACCTATACTGCTGGGTAGGTTAACCTTTAACCGGTGCTGCAGTCAGAAATTCCCAGTTTGCATACTGGAGGCTGAAAATTGATCGACGTTGACAAGTGACGATAATATCATATATAACACAAACGGTGCACCATAGAAAAATACGTAAATGCGGCTGATTTGATAGTAACCTACCATTACTTCTCATAAACAGAATTTTGAAAACATATTCTTCTTTTTGAATCAGTATGGACTTGGCCCATTATTGGGGATGGTTAAGTAAGTTGTGGAAGATGTTTGTGAGGTAGTTCTGCTGAGTTTGTTCATATAGATGTCATAAATATGTTTGAAGTGAAAACTAACAGATAAACCTATCCTATAAAGAACAATAACAGTGTTTTGTTGTGATTTTGATGGATTATATGAGGAGGGACATTTTCCCAATCAATGATTCTAAATGTTTGCGCTTTGTTTTATAAATTTTCAACATCTTGTATCTCAGAAATGAACACACACACACATAAATAATAATAACACCAACACGTTCTTTATTCAATTATCTCTTCACACACAACAAAATCATATCTATTGATTATATTGGCAAACTAATAAAAAGGTTACAGGCTCTCAAAGCCGACAACCAAAGTAAAATATGATTTGCTGAAAATGAGTAGCTGTAGGGAAAATTACGTCAATTTTTGAGTGCAGCCTGGTAAAAGTTAAATCTCAACAGGGATAAACCAACCCATAGCTGCACCTCCCCCAGGACAAGCAAGCTCCCCAAGGACAAGTAAGCTATACCTCCCTCAGGACAAGTAAGCTATACCTCCCCCAGGACAAGTAAGCTGTACCTCCCCCAGGACAAGTAAGCTATACCTTCCCCAGGACATGTAAGCTGTACCTCCCCCAGGACAAGTAAGCTGTACCTCCCACATAACAAGTAAGCTGTACCTCCTCCAGAGCAAATAAGCTGTACCTCCCCAAGGACAAGTAAGCTGTACCTCCTCCAGAGCAAATAAGCTGTACCTCCCCCAGGACAAGTAAGCTGTACCTCCCCCAGGACATGTAAGCTGTACCTCCCCCAGGACAAGTAAGCTGTACCTCCCCCAGAGCATGTAAGTTGTACCTCCTCCAGAACAAGTAAGTTGTACCTCCCCCAGAACAAGTAAGCTGTACCTCCCACAAAGCATGTAAGCTGTACCTCCCCCAGGACAAGTAAGCTGTACCTCCTCCCCAGAGCAAGTAAGCTGTACCTCCGCCAGGACATGTAAGCTGTACCTCCCCCAGGACATGTAAGCTGTACCTCCCCCATGACAAGTAAGCTGTACCTCCCCCAGGACAAGTAAGCTGTACCTCCCCCCAGAACAAGTAAGCTATACCTCCCCCAGAACAAGTAAGCTGTACCTCCCCCCAGAACAAGTAAGTTATACCTCCCCCAAGACAAGTAAGCTGTACCTCCCCCAGGACAAGTAAGCTATACCTCCCCCAGAACAAGTAAGCTGTACCTCCCCCCAGAACAAGTAAGTTATACCTCCCCCAAGACAAGTAAGCTGTACCTCCCCCAGGACAAGTAAGCTGTACCTCCCACAGAACATGTAAGCTGTACTTCCCCAGGACAAGTAAGCTGTACCTCCCACAGAGCATGTAAGCTGTACCTCCCCAGGACAAGTAAGCTGTACCTACCACAGAGCATGTAAGCTGTACCTCCCACAGAGCAAGTAAGCTGTACCTCCCCCAGAGCATGTAAGCTGTACACCTCCCCCCCTCCCCAGAGCATGTAAGCTGTACCTCCTCCAGAACAAGTAAGCTGTACCTCCCACAGGACAAGTAAGCTGTACCTGCCCCAGGACAAGTAAGCTGTACCCCCCCCCCCCCCACAATTAGCTGTACCTCCCCCAGGACAAGTAAGCTGTACCTCCCCCAGGACAAGGACGCTGTACCTCCCACAGGACAAGTTAGCTGTGGGATGGAAACTACTTACAAACTTAGCACTTACAATAAAATGTGAGTCTGAAAGGCAAACCATAGAAGACACAGGGCAGCACCTTGTAGGGGTTGACCAGATGGATTTACTTCACAAAAGGATAGCTTTTGGCTACCTGGCATCAGACGCTGACGTGCCTGATTGACTACCAGGATTCTGGTATCTAACATGACTTTTAGGGTAAGTCGATGATTATAAGAAATAACTGTGCAGCCCTTGACTAGATTTGTCTAGGAAAATCTAGCTGTCAGTGATTCTGAAGTTAGACCAATCTGGATAAATAATTCAATGTTGGTGTCCAATACATATCAAAAATATGTTCCGAAAAAAAAGAAGGATGCAGACATTCAACAACAGCTCGGTACAGAGAAAAACTGGTTCATAAATTCTATCATGAAAAGAAAATTGAAATACTTTGACCACATAAAAAAACGCAAAGGTCTTGAGAGGATGGTGATGGAAGGTATGGAATCAGACAGGAGATGGAAACAAAAACTGCCAGACTGAAAAAGAAAGGAGAGATACTACCCTAAGCTTCATATCGAAAAGCTACCCAAGCATGGACTGGACCCATGCATACACCGACGGTTCTGTAACAAACACAACACAGAACGGAGGGGCAGGAGCATTCCTGAACCTACCAAATGGCAGAAAAATAACACTGTCATTCGCTACTGGTAAGTACACAAGCAATTTCAGAGCGGAGGCAGAGGAACGGAAGGGCGGCAGTGGAAGAAATGGTGACACACAATGAAAATGAAAGCCATATAGTCCTGCTTACAGATGCTCTCGCCGTAGTCACAGCGCTAAAAAGCCAGAAAAACACTGAGCTTAATGACTTAAGAGCAGCACTCTGCAAACTGTGCCAGCAGTCCGCACCAAAAAGGGTAGTGGTACAGTGGGTCCCATCACACTGCAACATCTAAGGCAACGAGGAGGCAGACAGACTGGCAAAAGAAGGTGCAAGGCTACCACAACCAGATACCAGTATGACGTACGAAGAGTCAAAACGGCTTATCAAAGCCAGATACATGACCAAATGGGAAACCGAACATACTGGTCACACCAAAAACGATGCCTATTACCAGCTGAACCGAAGAGAGCAGGTCGTTGTCTTCAGACTTCGCACTGGCCACAATAGACTGAGGTACCACCTATTCAACAAATTGAAGATAGGGTGTACCGACGAATGCCCGTGCGGTACTGGTAAAATGACCGCTGAACATCTGCTGCAGAACTGCCCGACATACGAGGATCAGAGAGAGCAGATGTGGCCATCACCAGTGGAACTGCAAGACAAGCTCTGTGGCAGCGGCGACAGCCTCAGGATGACCGCAGCTTTTTTTGAAAAAATAATGGTTACTGTCTGACTGCGTACGAAGAAGAAGAAGAAGAAGAAGAAGAAGACAGGAGATGCTGAGACAAAGAAGGCAATGGTATCAAGATGTCAAGGAATGCTTGGGCATAATTCTAGAGCAGGCTAAAGGTTTGGCAAGAGACGGGCTGTGATGGGAGTGACATTCTGCAAAGGGTATGCTACATTATGACGTTCAATATATACTATGGATATAGTTTCTGTTCATTCTGAACACTGTAGAAAAATGGTGGAAGCTTTGAGCAATGATTTCAAAAGACGAGATTTTGAAGATTATTTTAGAAACAAACAATTTTCAATATTAAAAGGATACATTTTCAAACATTGGAAAGTAGCACATGAATTATTCTCGAAAGCAAATAGTCAGGACTTAAATGTGTTTATTTGTTCAGTAGGAAAATACACAGGACTAACACACAGGACCAAAACACAGGACCATTTGGGAATGGAAATTTATGTTCCACACATGCACTTCATTCAATTTAAATCAGGGGTCCTTAATTATGAGATACACCTCCACAGACTATAGAGGGAGATAGGGCAAAGAGGCAGATGTTTACTGACTGAAAGAAAATACATGCCAACTGCTTACTTGGTGGCCAATATTGAGTAGAATGAGTTACTATTATACAGTGAGTTCACTGGCTAAAAGTGGGTAGAAGGAGTTACTATTTTACAGTGAGTTCACTGGCTAAAAGTGGGTAGAAGGAGTTACTATTATACAGTGAGTTCACTGGCTAAAAGTGGGTAGAAGGAGTTACTATTATACAGTGAGTTCACTGGCTAAAAGTGGGTAGAATGAGAGTTGCTTTTAACTTAACTAACTTTATACTGGTTTAGAAGACTCTGCAGAGTCTGTAAACAACTAGTTCTATTTACATCACCTTTCTCTAGAAGCTGTACGCATCCAATCTATTCTTAAATGCATTAACTGTCCCAGCCTCCACCTCCTACCCTGGCAATGCATTCCAAGCATTCACAACTCTCTGGCTAAAAAAATACTTCCTAATATCTAATCTGGACCTCTCTTTAGTCAACTTGTAGCTGTGCCCTCTTGTTCTTGTTGGTGGTTGTATTTGAAAAAAACTTGTTATAGTCTAACTTATCCATTCCTCTGATCATCTTATACACCTGTATTAAGTCACCACGAATTTTTCTCTCTTCCAGACACTGTAAGCCGGTTTTCTTTAATCTTTCCTCATAACTGTAGTTCTGGAATCCCACTATCAGCTTTGTCGCTCTTTTTTGTATTCTCTCCAGCATGTCTATATCCCCTCTCTGATAAGGACTCCACACCTGTAAACAGTACTGCAATCTAGGTCTAACTAATGCTTTATACAGTTTGACTATCACTTCCTTGCTCCTATGTTTAATATTTATTGTTATCATCCCTAACATTGCATTTGCCTTTTTTACTGCTACCTGAACTTGCTCCCTCACCTTACATGTATGATCTTTTATAACCCCTAAGTCCCTTTCTTTATTTATCTTTCTAATATTGTTCTCTCCAATTCTGTAATTATGTTCCATATTGGATCTATCCATGTGCATGACTGTACATTTATCTACATTAAACTCCATTTGCCAGATTACAGACCATTCTAGAATTTTATCTAAATCCGACCTCAATATATCCACTTCTGCTTTAGATGAGACACTACTGCATAGTTTTGTGTCATCAGCAAATTTTGCAATAATGGATCCCATACCTATGTCCAAATCATTTATATATATCAAGAACAAAATTGGTCCCAAAACCGAGCCCTGTGGCACTCCACTTTTCACTTCACACCACTCAGAGCACTCCTTATTTATACCCACCCTTTGCCTTCTTCCCGTTAACCAATTTTCAATCCATTTGGCAACTTCCCCACCTATTCCATGTGATTTTAACTTTCGAAATAATCTTTGATGAGGTACTCTATCAAGGGCCTTTGCAAAATACAGATAAATAACGTCCACTGGCTCCCCTTTATCTAACATTTTGGTAACCTCCTCCATGAATTCTAACAGATTTATTAAGCATGATCTCCCTCTGGTAAACCCATGCCGACTATTTGTAATTAGATTAAATTTGTCTAAATGCAGTACAATGTTTTCTTTGATTATTGACTCTAACAATTTACAGACTATCCTCGTTAAGCTCACAGGTCTATAGTTTGCTGGATCTGCTTTTTTGCCCTTTTTGAATAAGGGGATCACTTCCACATCTTTCCAATCCCGTGGAACAATCCCTTGTGCAAGTGATTGAGAATATAATATAGCCAATGGTTTTGCTAGTTGGTCTGTAATTTCAAACATCAATTTTTGATGAATACCATCTTGACCTGGACATTTATCCACTTTCAACCCCTCATATTTTTTAAAAACCATTTCCTCTGTAATACAGATTGATCCTAATCCTGCTGTATCCATGTCTCTTTGAAAAATATCTACAGGCTCTGAGATCTTGGAGCAGTCCTCTTTTGTGTACACTGTGCCAAAGTAGTGATTGAGTAGATTTGCTGTCTCTCTATTCTCACTTATTTTTTTCCCTGTGCTGTCTATGAGAAGGCCAATTTGTCCTTCGATCTCTGTTTATTTCTAACATAAGAGAAGAAGCTTTTACTATCAGTCTTGATCTCCTGAGCAAGTTTCTTTTTGAAGTCAATTTTTGCTATTTTATTCGCTTTCTGAGATATGTTCTGCTTGTCCAAATATTTTAAATGTTTCTTTTGATTTACCTGCCTCTATATATTTTTTCCATGCTTTATTTTTAGCTCTTCTACATTTAACTAAAATTCTAGTTATCCACTGTTTACGCTTGGAGTTTACCTCCCTATATGGAACACATTCCTCTTTTAGCGTTTCTAGAACTGTTTTCAAACTCTCCCACTCCTGTTCAACATCTGTTCCTCCGACAATATCTTCCCAGATTATGTGGTTCGCTACCTCTTTCATCCTTTTAACATCTGTCTTAGAGTAGTCATATGTTTGCGTGTTTATGTTTACTTTTTTCCCTGCAATAAGATCCCATCGGATGATTTGATGGTCACTTGAGCCAAACAGTTCCCCAACGGTAATGTTTTCAATCATATTTTCCTCTGTAGTAAAAACTAGGTCGAGTATGTTTTTGCCTCTGGTGGCTGCTTCTACATGTTGAATTAAAAAATTGTCAGTTATGCACTTAACAAAAGGTTTTGACTCTACAAGTGCTTCTGCCATATCCCATTTTATTTCTGGAAAGTTGAAATCCCCCATTAATAATAATTTCCTATCACTTGCCTTTTCTATGCTACTAATCAGCTCCTCATCTTTCTCCTTTTGACTTGATGGACATCTATAGCACACTCCAATCACTGTTTTTTCACCCCCACTTTCTATTTCACCCCATACACTTTCATATCTGTTACCGTATGATAAATTCTCTCTGCTCGTTATATTAACAGAATTTATACAGTATAATAAAACACACACACCCCCCCCCCCCCCCCCCCAGCCTTGTCTCCAACTATCCTATCTTTCCTTAACATTGTATATCCCTCAATTTCAAGTTCACTATCTGCAATGTCCTCATATGTCAATGATTCTGTTAACCCTATTATATCTGGTTTTTCTTCCTCTACATACAGTTCCAATTCTTCTCTTTTATTGACTATGCTTCTCACATTTGCATAAAAACATTTTAGTTTGCAATTTTGTTGTTTTTCCACTTTACAATGGGTTCACTCGTTAAAATTTAATAGAATGAGAGCTGTAATCATACAAGTTCACCAAGAAGAGGGTAGAGCAAACAAGGTTAAATATCACTGCTTTAAAGGAAATATCTGGCTAGAAAACTGTCTTAATCCTGTCTGTACCTCCAGTTGTGGGAATAGCTTTCCTACTGTCTCAAACAAGGGAAGTAACACAAATTTGATGAAACCAATTTGTGATGAGGATTTGGAAACCTTCTCCCTGTCCATAAATGGTGCCACTGGAAGACCTTCCAGCTTTTCCAGGTCACTCTGCAACAATCAAGGCCAAAGTTAAATACATATTGATCTGATAAAAATTACTTTTCTTGTATGTTGAATCTTTTCTTACAATATATCTGAAATGAAATTAAATACATGATTTATTTTAAATGAATGTCTAAATTGATAACTAGCATTATTTCTACATGAACATTTAATATAGTATTTATAATCTATAAGATAATATGAACTAAGACTTTTCTGATTTAAAGAAATAGTTTAAAATGTTCACAATAAGGTTATTGTTAATTAATGATAATTAGAAATAAAACTATCTAAATTATGATGTCAAAATCTGTTAGAAAACAAGTCAATACTTCGGTTAAACTTTACAGTCGTTGATAAACTATCAACCATTTAAAATTGCTAAATGAGATGGTTTGACCATGTAGAAGTAAAATAAAATGACGCAAATGCAAATAATGAAAATATAAAAGGCAAATGGAAATTATCTGATCTTAAAGAACAACAAAATAGTGTTGGGCTAATATGAATTACAAGCCTTTGTTAGAGAAAACCGAAAAGGCATAATCAACAATAGAAAAGAATATATTATTGCATTTTCTGACACGGAATGAATTTTTTTTAGGTTTTAAATATAAGAGAAAAAGAATATACTATGAAAGCAGCAAGTTTATTATGGTTGAAAGAAACAATTGGTACACATTAATGACCAGTAAATTAATTTATTATCTATAATGAGTAAAATATGTTTCTTTAACATTATTGAGTTAGTTTTTTTAACAATATAATCAATGTAATCTACCTGATTAAAGAACTCTTGTAACAGACAGTCTAACCAGGGCTCGGCTACAGCCATCGGCCGTGCTTCGTTAGAAATATCAGCAACCTTTATCAAGATCATCATAAGCTAAAGGGGAACAACCAAATACAATAACATGAAATTAAAGAGGAAATATCAAGGATTCAACAAAAGACACATGCACACCAAAATCATTTAAAAAAAACACAAAAACGAATAAACCCTTAATGATTTGTTTAACCAAACACCTAATAGAAGCCAAAAATATCAACACCATGTTCAGATGTTTGTAGGAATCACATTTCAGAGCCAGAAAGTCTAATTCCATTACCCAATTCCAACGAGATAAAACTTGAAAACAAATGCTAGTCACATTAAGTTAACATTATTGGCTCTTAATATGCTACAATACACATTTAAAGATGAATATTTATATGACAATAAGTACTACTTAACAGTACAAACAAATACAGCTTATATAGGAACAGTTTTAGCCAACAACTATTTTTATGGACAGCTACTACAACAGTTACAAAAATCTAAAATATCTTTTGAAAAATGGTTGAAGTTATTGCAGAAATAATAATGGATCATTGAGGGTTTATTCTTCATGTCACAAATTAAAATGGAAAAAAAGGCAGAAAAAACAAATGACACAATAATATGACAGAAGCAATATTAACAAATACAAAAAAAGTGCAAACATATATTTGGGCACTATACTGAAGTCAATCATCTTTTGGTCAATAATTTAGAAAAGTATTATTTTTAATTAGTCATTTAAACAGAAATAGTTTAATGTGTAAAGCAGAGTACAGAAAGCTAGCAAGACTGTTGTTTGCAGCCTAAGACATTTGATCAAACTACTCTTACTAAATTTGCTGTTACCTAACAATTCTATAAATCCAATTTACTCCCAATTTTGAATAAACTATTCTCCCCAAAATGTGCTCATTTGGATAAGCTCTGTAATATTTATTACATTTTTAACTTTATCTCTGCAGTAACTGTAATATCTAAAACACATAATAACAGCAATCACAATATAATGAACATAATAAATTGTAGGATTAAAAAAAATGATTTAAACCATTTAGTCAGAAAGTGGTGAATGTGTGGAATGCATTGCCACAGGAAATAGTGGAGGCAGGGTCAATTAATTAATTCAAGAATAAATTGGATGTATATACTTATTTTTAAATCAAGTGAACGTAAAAGAAACTGGTTGTATACAGACTCTGCAGAGTTTTCTAAACTAGTATAATGACGTTGAGTTTTTCTGTTTCAAAAATATAGATCATTGAAAATAAAATTGTACACAAGGGAAATCCCACTCCTATTAACTCGAAATAGTGTATTCTTCAGAAAGATCTAAAACTTATGATGTTGCAAGATATGTGTAATTTTTTGGGTATAGTTTTCTTCTAAAAATGTATTGTTTTTTCGCACCAAATATGATAGAATTTAGCTACTTCACGATTGACACATTTGTTTAAATTCAGGAAAATTGAGTATACTATTGGATACTTCTAATATATTCTACATATTGCAATATCAATCAAAATACTATTAAAAGAATTTTTTTTAAACTTTGACAAACCAGACAACAAAAATCTCTTTTGGTTCATTAGTATAAACGGCCAAGAATGATTAATTTTTCCATTTTTGGTTTTGTTCCATTTTCTTCTTCCTCAGCATTCGTTCTGAAAAGTGCTTTTGTGATGGTGTGCCATATTTTACAGTGAGCCAACCAGCCAATTTCAGCACATCAATTTTGGAACCAAGTTTGCCTTCCCTCTGTGATCCTCATTTTCGTAGCCAGACTACTCTGAGCAGCCTGTTTCCTAGGCAGTCATCAGGAGATGTAATAGGGTTTTGATCAGCTATGGTTCGCTGACCTTGATGCTAGCAGCCAGCTATGAGTCGTTGACTGCTGTATCTTTGACCCAATTCCATTTTAAAATGTTAATTTTTATGGCAGGCTTGCAGAAATGAATATTTCACAATACAAAATGTCTGACAACAAAAATATCAGCAACATCACATTCAGAGTGAGCAAGGAAATGTTAAACATGCTTCTTGCAGATTGATACTAACAGTAACATCCCTGAAACAGAACAATATCTATGACAACAACAAAATTGCAATAAGTATAAAATATACACATATTACATCAGTTCCTGTTTCATAAATAGGGCAAATACTAAATCCAAATTATTTAGGTAATAATGTGATTTTTGGAACGCAGCAACAAAACAAACCAGACTGTGAAAGAATTAAGCTGATATTTGTGTTTAATTAGTTTGTTCTGGAGTGACAAATAATAGCTACCTAATTTACTGTTCTATTTAAGAAGCTTTTGTGACGGGCAGAAATAATTTAAAATTTAATTGGGAAAACAGTTCAACAGGGCAGCTTAATATATTTATCATTCTTACAGATACAAATCTGAGACTATAAGTATTTGATCTCTTATCTGCTTAACATTGTCTGACTTTGGCCATCTTAATCACTAATCTTTGGGGAGATAATCCTGATCAACCAGAAGGACTGTGTGTGGGAGACACATGAAACAGTTGCTGTACTAAGCTTAATGGAAATAAAGAATTAACAGGAACTGATAAAATAAGGTCAACCTCTGTAATTATGTAAACATGTGCAAAATAAAGAAATAGGCAAAACATTAACAAATATAGGTGTTCTGAGAGGCAAGCATTGATAAGGATTTATTTTAAAACAATGAAAGAAGCGCAGCCAATCCTTGCACACCTGATTGAAAAATTCAGTTAATAAACAATCAAGCCAGGGCATGGCCACAGATAATGGCCGAGCCTCGTTGGAAATGTCTGAAACCTTCATAAGAACCATCATCATCTGTCAGCAGCAATAAGATAGAAATGTAAAAACATATTTGTCATTCGTGTTGTAATATATTCTAAAAAATGACACCCAGAAATAAAAATCAAATGCTATTTGTATAGATTAATCACTAAACCAGATCTTCCCCTGCTGTTCATTTACGATATAAGAACATTTCATCATCATCAAAAAAAGCATTTTGTTTGTAGATCGTTGCTCTCACAACAGCCAACCTGTAAGACTCTCGATCTCTAGCCTGAACTCCCGTCTCCATGATGTCTTGTGTCCATCTTCTCCTCAGTCTGCCTCTGCCTCACTTTCCAGGCACCACACCCTCCAGTATCGTCTCTCCAGGCCATTTTGATGTGGCCAAAATATTTTAGCTTTTAACTTAACTTAACGTCTTTATACTGGTTTAGAAGACCCTGCAGAGTCTGTATACAACCAGTTACATTTACATCACCTTGCTCTAAAAGCTATGCGCATCCAGTTTATTCTTAAATGCATTAACTGTCCCTGCCTCCACTACCTCCCCTGGCAATGCATTCCAAGCAGACACCACTCTCTGACTAAAAAAATATTTCCTAATATCTAACCTGGACCTCTCTTTAGTCAGCTTGTAGCTATGCCCTCGTGTTATTGTAGGTGGCTGTATTTAAAAAAAACTTGTTATAGTCTAATTTATCGATTCCTCTGATCATCTTATAAACCTGTATTAAGTCACCACGAATTCTTCTCTCTTCGAGACACTGTAGGCCGGTTTTTCTGAGTCGTTCCTCATAACTGTAATTCTGGAATCCCACTATCATCTTTGTTGCTCTTTTTTGTATTCTTTCTAGCATGTTTATGTCCCCTCTATGATAAGGACTCCACACCTGTACACAGTACTCCAATCTAGGTCTAACTAAAGCTTTATACAGTTTGACGATCACTTCCTTGCTCCTATGTTTAATATTTCTTTTTATCATACCTAACATTGCATTTGCCTTTTTCACTGCTACCTTAACTTGCTCACTCACCTTTCCTGTATGATCAATTATAACCCCTAGGTCCCTTTCCTTATCTATCTTTCTAATATTGTTTTCTCCCATTCTGTAATTATGTTCCATATTGGATCTACCCATGTGGATGACTGTACATTTATCTACATTAAAATCCATTTGCCAGCTTACAGACCATTCTCGAATTTTATCTAAATCCGACATCAATATATCCACTTCCGCTTTAGATGAGACACTACTGCATAGTGTTGTGTCATCAGCAAATTTTGCAATCATGGATCTCATATCAATGTCCAAATCATTTATATATATCAAGAACAAAATTGGTCCCAAAACCGAGCCCTGTGGCACACAACTTTTCACTTCACTCCACTCAGAGTACTCCTTATTTATGCCCACCCTCTGCCTTCTTCCCGTTAACCAATTTTCAATCCATTTGGCAACTTCCCCACCTATTCCATGTGATTTTAACTTTTGAAATAATCTTTGATGAGGTACTCTATCAAAGGCCTTTGCAAAGTCTAGATAAATAACATCCACTGGCTCCCCTTTATCTATGATTTTAGTAACCTCCTCCATGAATTCTAATAGATTTGTTAAGCATGATCTCCCTCTGGTAAACCCATGCTGACTATTTCTAATTAGATTAAATTTGTCTAAATGCATTACAACGTTTTCTTTTATTATTGACTCTAACAATTTACAGACTATGCTCGTTAAACTCACCAGTCTATAATTTTCCGGATCTGATTTTTTGCCTTTTTTGAATAAGGGGATCACTCCTGCATCTTTCGAATCCCGTGGAACAATCCCTTTTGTAAGTGATTGAGAACATAATATAGCCAATGGTTTTGCTAGTTGGTCTCTAATTTCATACAGCAATTTTGGATGAATGCCATCTTGACCTGGACATTTATTCACTTTCAACACCTCCAATTTTGTAAAAACCATTTCCTCTGTAATACAGATTGATCTTAATCCCGATGTATCCATGTCTCTTTGAAAAATATCTATAGGCTCTGGGATCTCGGAGCAGTCCTCCTTTGTGAAGACTGTGCCAAAGTACTGATTGAGTAGATTAGCTGCCTCCCTATTCTCACTTATTTTTTTCCCTGTACTGTCTATGAGAGGTCCTACTTTGTCTTTCGTTCTTTGTTTATTTCTAACATAAGAAAAGAAGCTTCAGTCTTGATCCTCTGAGCAAGTTTTTTTTCAAATTCTATTTTTGCTGTTTTATTGGCTTTCTGAGATATGTTCTGCTTGTCCAAATATTTTACATATGTTTCTTTTGATTTACCTGCCTCTATATATTTCTGCCATGCTTTATTTTTTGCTCTTCTACATTTCACTACAAATCTAGTTATCCACTTTTTACGCTTGGGGTTTACCTCCCTACATGGAACACATTCCTCTTTTAGCGTTTCTAGAACTGTTTTAAAACTTTCCCACTCCTGTTCAACATCTGTTCCTACAATAATATCTTTCCAGATTATGTGGTTCGCTGCCTCTTTCATCCTCTTAAGATCTGCCTTAGAGTAGTCGTATGTTCGCGTGTTTATGTTTACTCCTTTCCCTGCAATAAGATCCCAACGGATGATTTGATGGTCCCTTGAGCCAAACAGTTCCCCAACGGTAACGTTTTCAATCATATTTTCCTCCGTGGTAAAAACTAGGTCGAGTATCTTTTTGCCTCTGGTGGCTGCTTCTACATGTTGAATTAAAAAATTGTCAGTTATGCACTTAACAAAAGGTTTTGACTCTACAAGTGCTTCTGCCATATCCCATTTTATTTCTGGATAGTTGAAATCTCCCATTAATAATAATTTGCCTTTGCTATGCTACTAATCAGCTCCTCATCTTCCTCTTTTTAACTTGATGGACATCTATAGCACACTCCAATCACTGTTTTTTCACCCCCAGATTTTGTTTATTAACTAATTTTCCTCGATATCCAATTCTTGTAGGATATCTGCATTTTTCATTTTCACTATCCATGGTATTTTGAGCACCATTCTGCTGTAGCATTTTAGTTCAAAAGATTCAATTCTTTTCTTAAGTGTTTATGTGGTGATCCACGTTTCACATCCGTACACCGCCATCGGAAGATGCAAGTTCGCAGGATTTTTATGTTCATTATTTTATTAGATTCTGCCATTAGCTTCTCATTTTATTCAACCCCTGTATTGTCATAGTAATTTTTTCTTTTGACTTCCTTCAAGAAATCTTCATTGTTGCTTATAATTGAACCAAGATACTCAAAACTAGTAAAAACATTTATTTGAGTACAAAATTGCAATTTTTATTGGTGGAAAAATATACATAAATTCTACATCTCTGATAAAAAAAAACAATACAAGTTTCAGAAATCTGAGAAATGATATTAAATCATTCAAAATGCATTTAAACATTATGAGCCATTATAATAATCACTGAAATCTAAAAGGTGTACATCCGTAATGACATCTCTTGAGACCTTCTCTTGAAACCATCTCTTGAGACCATTGTACCAAAGCCGATCTATTTGATGGAGCTCTGTCGCAGACAGTAAAGGGGTCTGCTCTATTCTATTTCACTCTACACTCACTCTAAACACATTCAAGTAACACTAAATATAAACACAATACAACAGATTATTTATTCAAGTAAAACTGCCAACTATAAACTCTCTAACAGCTTAAATTCTTTCTCTCACCATTTATACATCACGATACCCTATTCTCCTAATCTGCTCTCCTAATCTGGTCTGCCGATCTGGCCTGCTGCGATCGAACTTAGTTGATGAGGTTTGCCGCTGATGGTGAAGTTCGTAGGTTCTGAACCCAGATATAAAGTCTGTGGTCTTGTTCCTCTTTGTCGGCGGTAGATCAAAGTGGTCTCGACGTGGTCGAGAACAACTGCCTCTAGCTGCGACCGACGACTTACATTCACGTGATCAAGGTGATGTCGACGTGATCAGTGGGACTGTGTCAATATAATGAAAGATGACTGGAAGACTGCCTCTATAAACTACTGACGACTTGTAATCACGACCACTACATAATATAAGGGTAGTTACCTTGCTTGCTGCATGTCTATCTCAACTGCCTCTCTCCGTTGCCTAAATCTCAACTCAAATCTGCCTCAACTGCATATCTTCGTCGCCTGCCCTACAGTGAGCGTCTCTTTCCAACGTATCTCTGTCTCTGAAGTGAAATGTTCTCTTTCTGTCTCTGAAGTGAAATGTTCTCTCTCTGTCTCTGAAGTGAAATGTTCTCTCTCTGTGTCTATCTCATGTAATGCTCTGAAATCAAATGTTCTCTCCCTGTGGTTCTCTCGCAATGCTCTGGTAAGTGTTCTCTCTCTGTCTTCGAAATCAAGTCTATTCTCTCCGCCGCCTGCTCTCACTCACCATTTCTCTCAAAAGTGTTCTTCTGAAAAGAAGTCTTTTCTCTCAGCCGCCTGCTCTCAAATGAGCGTCTCTTTCAAACGTCTTCTCAAGTAATCTCTGAAGTGAGATGTTCTCTCTCTGTCTCTGAAGTGAGATGTTCTCTCTCTGTCTCTGAAGTGAGATGTTCTCTCTGTCTCTGAAGTGAGATGTTCTCTCTCTGTCTCTGAAGTGAGATGTTCTCTCTCTGTCTGTGAAATGAGATGTTCTCTCTCTGTCTCTGAAGTGAAATGTTCTCTCTCTGTCTCTGAAGTGAAATCTCCTCTCTCTGTCTCTGAAGTGAGATGTTCTCTCTCTGTCTCTGAAGTGAAATGTTCTCTCTCTGTCTCTGAAGTGAAATCTCCTCTCTCTGTCTCTGAAGTGAAATGTTCTCTCTCTGTCTCTGAAGTGAAATCTCCTCTCTCTGTCTCTGAAGTGAAATGTTTTCTCTCTGTCTCTGAAGTCTACGCGGCAACAAGTCTACGTGTCTCCAAACACTTTTTGTTCCAGGTGTTGACACCACGGCCCGTAGCTTACGAATGTTTACCAAAACTCTGGCAGGACTGAGTTCAGCTGCATTGACTCAAATCCCACGAAGAAGAAAGAAAAAAAGATGGTTATCTAAGCTCCTACCTATTTATTGGTCTAAGCTCCTACCTATATATTGTCTCTACAGCTAAGATCTGTTACACCATCTCTTAAGACGTTTTCTTGAAACCATCTCTTGAGACCTTCTCTTGAGACATGCTTGTGAGACCTTGTCTTGAAACCATCTCTTGAGACCATCTTGAGACCTTCTCTTGAAACCATCTCTTGAGACCTTTTCTTCAGACCTTCTCTTCCGACCATCTCTTGAGACCATCGCTTGAGACCTTCTCCTGAAACCATCTCTTGAGACCATCTCTTGAGACCATCTCTTGAGACATGCTCAACGTTTCACCAAACTATTAGACAAGTATGACAGCTACTGAACTGAACTAATGGTATTGGAGAGTTGGTCACAAATAAAATGGATATCTTGATGCAGTTATAGACTTTCAGAAAGGTCTCATTGACTGTACTTGCTAGATTTTGATGCAGTTATAGACTTTGTGAATGTCTCATTGACTGTACTTGCTAGATTTTGATGCAGTTATAGACTTTGTGAATGTCTCATTGGTTGTACTTTGTGTCTATATTGTTGCATTGATCAAAATTGAATCTATTTTTGCAAAAGTTTGAATAAATGTTACATTGTTGATTGCGACTATAGACATTATTTTCACCTTGTTGAATTATGTGTACTTGATTGCTCTGCTAGACTGGCTCATCTGTACTTGACTGAATTATTTATGTCCTCGCGATTTTTTTTAAACATGAAAGCCAACTGTAGATAAACTTTATTCAGTGGATTCAGTGGTAGACATAAAGATGGATTCATTGGTAGACATAAAGATGGATTCAGTGGTAGACATAAAGATGGATTCAGTGGTAGACATAAAGATGGATTCAGTGGTAGACATAAAGATGGATTCAGTGGTAGACATAAAGATGGATTCAGTGGTAGACATAAAGATGGATTCAGTGGTGGACATAAAGATGGATTCAGTGGTAGACATAAAGATGGATTCAGTGGTAGACATAAAGATGGATTCAGTGGTAGACATAAAGATGGATCTTATCCTCCAACTTAAATGGTCACAATTCAAATAGCACACACATTTACGAGTGTTATGCTAAAAAGTTGAGTTTTGTGCAAACTGATAGGTCAATGAATAAGAATGGAGGAACTTGATTTATAAAGAATGGAGGAACTTGATTTATAAAGAATGGAGGAACTTGATTTATAAAGAATGGAGGAACTTGATTTATAAAGAATGGAGGAACTTGATTTATAAAGAATGGAGGACCTTGATTTATAAAGAATGGAGGAACTTGATTTATAAAGAATGGAGGAACTTGATTTATAAAGCTTTAAACAGTTGATGTGATGAAGAAGATGAACAGACAAATAGACAATAATACTGTAAAGGGTAACAAGAATGTATGGACAATGAAGGTTGAGAAGTAGATTCAGTTGAATCCAATATAGTCAATAATGTCTTCATATGACCTTTTCAAAGAAGGTTACTTACCACAGATTTGTGCTCTTTATCATTGAAATCAAAATGAGGAGTGACTGATTTGAATGAGTTGAGTATCTCGTTATGTTTGGCCATATCTGTTGCTAGAATACACCTGTAGAGGAAAGAAAAACAGTTCAATCTCATGTTGGGGTTTTCTCTGAAATCTCATGTTTGATTTAGTTAAAGTTATTTTCTTAAATTTTATATTTTGTGTGTGTATAATATCCAGAATGTTCTTCTATAACAGCTACATTTAAATGTTAATTGGTTAAATAGTCTGAGAGTTGACAGATGGAGTTTAGTGTAGAAACAAATTGTTTACAAAGTTTAGAAAGACTCAGAAAAACTTAAACTGGTCTATAGTGTCTAGAACAGAGAAGAATTCGAGGTGACAATACAAGTTAATAAATTAATCACTGGAAAGAATTAACTAGGTTATTCAAAGTACAACTGGCTACAAGAACAAGAGGGCACAGCTTCAAATTTGTTAAAGACAGGTCCAGATTAGGTATTAAGTAATTTTCTTTAGTCAGAGAGTGGTGAATGCTTGGAATGCATTGCCACAGGATGTGGTGGAGGCAGGGTCAATAATGCATTCAGAAATAGATTGGATGCTCACAGTTATTGTTAGTATTGATAAGCCGTTTTGACTCTTCGTACGTCATACTAGTATCTGTTTGTGGTAGTCTTGCACCTTCTTTTGCCAGTCTGTCTGCCTCCTCGTTGCCTTGGATGTTGCAGTGTGATGGGACCCACTGTACCACTACCCTTTTTGGTGCGGACTGCTGGCACAGTTTGCAGAGTGCTGCTCTTAAGTCATTAAGCTCAGTGTTTTTCTGGCTTTTTAGCGCTGTGACTACGGCGAGAGCATCTGTCAGCAGGACTATGTGGCTCTCATTTTCACTGTGTGTCACCATTTCTTCCACTGCCGCCCTCAGTGCCTCTGCCTCCGCTCTGAAATTGCTTGTGTACTTACCAGTAGCGAATGACAGTGTTATTTTTCTGCCATTTGGTAGGTTCAGGAATGCTCCTGCCCCTTCGTTCTGTGTTGTGTTTGTTACAGAGCCGTCGGTGTATGCATGGGTCCAGTCCATGCTTGGGTAGCTTTTCGTTATGAAGCTTAGGGTAGTATCTCTCCTTTCTCTTTCAGTCTGGCAGTTTTTGTTTGCAATACCTGGTATATTTTCTACCACCTCTGGAAATATATCCTGCCTCCAGGTAGGTTTTCGTACAGTAGTGATGGGTTTTGGTGTTGTTAGTGCGTTTATGGGATCTTCGTGCATCTTTGCTTTGGCTAATTCTGCAAAGTTTCTCCGCTTTAGTTTCCCATTTCCCAGATTTTTTAGTCTCTGGTGCATTGGATGGTCGGTCAGTCTTCGGAGTTTCTCTGACTGCAGCTGGGCTCTGCAGTCTCTTCTATCGGTCATGGATTGCAGTTTTGTAATCTTTTCAAGTTCTACAATTTGCGTTGACTTCATGCCACCTGTTATAATTCTCATGGCTTGGTTTTGAAGTTTGTTAACTTTATCGAAGTTCGCCTTCGCTGCTGTTGTCCATGCCGCAATGCCATACTCGAGAACTGGTCTCACTCTTCCAGTATACAGTTTCTTTAGTATGCCTTCGTCTGCTCCCCAGCTAGTGCCAGCATGTTTCCTCATGATTGCCATTCTTTCTCTGGCTTTCATTCGGTTTCTCTCAATCTGACTTTTCCATGTCATGCGCCGATCAAATGTGACTCCCATATAGGTTAGGTTGTCGTTTGGCTGCAGGAATTTGCCATTTAGACTTAATTTGGTACTTTGGGGTTTTAATGAAAGCGAGAATATTGTGCATGTGGTTTTCTCCTCGTTTATTTTGACCAGCCATGAGTTCGCCCACTCTTCCAGCGATGTTAGGGCCGTCTGCATCCGATTTCTTGCTATGGTGAGATTCTTTTCAGAGGTCCACATAGCCAGATCGTCTGCAAACATTGAGCTATGGACTCTTCTTGGTATATTCTCTGTAATATCGTTTATATATACCAGGAAGAGTGTGGGTGACAGTACTCCCCCTTGGTGTACTCCCTGCTCGAGTGTCACCTTTTTGCTCATCTGCCCTTGTACTTGGACTCTGGCCGTTTTTTGTTTGAGGTAGTGGTTGATCCACTTGTACATTCTCCCACAAACTTCACTTCTCCTTAGCTTGACTCTGTCCATCTTTCCAGACTTTGTCAAATGCCTTTTCCAGATCCACCCAAACAGCTACTGTGTGTTTCTGTGCCTGGTAGGCATCTTCTATCTCCTGGGCTATGAGGATGACCTGGTCCTCAGTGGATCAGTGCTGTCTAAAGTAGGCTTGCTGTGGAATTAGTAATCGTTTTTCTTCCAGATGCCACATCAGTCTGGTGTTTATCATCCGTTCCATCAGCTTGCCGACACAGCTCAGTAGGCTTATGGGCCTGTATCCATTTGGATCTGTTTTGTCCTTTCCTGTTTTTGGTACTGGTACCAGTACTGCGTCTTTCCATGCCTGTGGTACAATTCCCCTTTTCCAGCTCTATTTGGTCTGATAGGTGGCTGTTAGGTGGTCTGTTAAGTGATCTTTTAGGTGGTCTATTTAGTCTGTTAGGTGGCTGTTAAGTGATCTTTTAGGTGGTCTATTTGGTCTGTTAGGTGGCTGTTAGGTGGTCTGTTAAGTGATCTTTTAGGTGGTCTATTTGGTCTGATAGGTGGCTGTTAGGTGGTCTGTTAAGTGATCTTTTAGGTGGTCTATTTGGTCTGATAGGTGGCTGTTAGGTGGTCTGTTAAGTGATCTTTTAGGTGGTCTATTTGGTCTGATAGGTGGCTGTTAAGTGGTCTTTTAGGTGGTCTATTTGGTCTGATAGGTGGCTGTTAAGTGATCTTTTAGGTGGTCTATTTGGTCTGTTAGGTGGCTGTTAAGTGATCTTTTAGGTGGTCTATTTGGTCTGTTAGGCCATGTTAGGTGGTCTGTTAAGTGATCTTTTAGGTGGTCTATTTGGTCTGATAGGTGGCTGTTAGGTGGTCTTTTAGGTGGTCTATTTGGTCTGATAGGTGGTCTATTTGGTCTGATAGGTGGATGTTAGGTGGTCTGTTAAGTGATCTTTTAGGTGGTCTATTTGGTCTGTTAGGTGGTCTGTTAAGTGATCTTTTAGGTGGTCTATTTGGTCTGTTAGGTGGCTGTTAGGCCATGTTAGGTGGCTGTTAAGTGATCTTTTAGGTGGTCTATTTGGTCTGTTAGGTGGCTGTTAGGTGGTCTGTTAAGTGATCTTTTAGGTGGTCTATTTGGTCTGATAGGTGGCTGTTAAGCCATGTTAGGTGGCTGTTAAGTGATCTTTTAGGTGGTCTATTTGGTCTGATAGGTGGCTGTTAGGTGGTCTGTTAAGTGATCTTTTAGGTGGTCTTTTTGGTCTGATAGGTGGCTGTTAGGCCATGTTAGGTGGCTGTTAAGTGATCTTTTAGGTGGTCTATTTGGTCTGTTAGGTGGCTGTTAGGCCATGTTAGGTGGCTGTTAAGTGATCTTTTAGGTGGTCTATTTGGTCTGTTAGGTGGCTGTTAGGTGGTCTGTTAAGTGATCTTTTAGGTGGTCTATTTGGTCTGATAGGTGGCTGTTAAGCCATGTTAGGTGGCTGTTAAGTGATCTTTTAGGTGGTCTATTTGGTCTGATAGGTGGCTGTTAGGTGGTCTGTTGAGTGATCTTTTAGGTGGTCTTTTTGGTCTGATAGGTGGCTGTTAGGCCATGTTAGGTGGCTGTTAAGTGATCTTTTAGGTGGTCTATTTGGTCTGATAGGTGGCTGTTAGGCCATGTTAGGTGGCTGTTAAGTGATCTTTTAGGTGGTCTATTTGGTCTGATAGGTGGCTGTTAGGTGGTCTGTTAAGTGATCTTTTAGGTGGTCTATTTGGTCTGATAGGTGGCTGTTAGGCCATGTTAGCTGGTCTGTTAAGTGATCTTTTAGGTGGTCTATTTGGTCTGATAGGTGGCTGTTAGGCCATGTTAGGTGATCTTTTAGGTGGTCTATTTGGTCTGATAGGTGGCTGTTAGGCGGCTGTTAAGTGATCTTTTAGGTGGTCTATTTGGTCTGATAGGTGGCTGTTAGGTGGTCTGTTAAGTGATCTTTTAGGTGGTCTATTTGGTCTGATAGGTGGATGTTAGGTGGCTGTTAAGTGATCTTTTAGGTGGTCTATTTGGTCTGATAGGTGGTCTGTTAAGTGATCTTTTAGGTGGTCTATTTGGTCTGATAGGTGGCTGTTAGGTGGTCTGTTAAGTGATCTTTTAGGTGGTCTATTTGGTCTAATAGGTGGCTGTTAGGTGGTCTGTTAAGTGATCTTTTAGGTGGTCTATTTGGTCTGATAGGTGGCTGTTAAGTGATCTTTAGGTGGTCTATTTGGTCTGATAGGTGGCTGTTAAGTGATATTTTAGGTGGTCTATTTGGTCTGTTAGGTGGCTGTTAAGTGATCTTTTAGGTGGTCTATTTGGTCTGTTAGGCCATGTTAGGTGGTCTGTTAAGTGATCTTTTAGGTGGTCTATTTGGTCTGATAGGTGGCTGTTAGGTGGTCTTTTAGGTGGTCTATTTGGTCTGATAGGTGGTCTATTTGGTCTGATAGGTGGATGTTAGGTGGTCTGTTAAGTGATCTTTTAGGTGGTCTTTTTGGTCTGTTAGGTGATCTGTTAAGTGATCTTTTAGGTGGTCTATTTGGTCTGTTAGGTGGTCTATTAAGTGATCTTTTAGGTGGTCTATTTGGTCTGTTAGGTGGCTGTTAGGCCATGTTAGGTGGCTGTTAAGTGATCTTTTAGGTGGTCTATTTGGTCTGTTAGGTGGCTGTTAGGTGGTCTGTTAAGTGATCTTTTAGGTGGTCTATTTGGTCTGATAGGTGGCTGTTAAGCCATGTTAGGTGGCTGTTAAGTGATCTTTTAGGTGGTCTATTTGGTCTGATAGGTGGCTGTTAGGTGGTCTGTTAAGTGATCTTTTAGGTGGTCTATTTGGTCTGATAGGTGGCTGTTAGGCCATGTTAGGTGGCTGTTAAGTGATCTTTTAGGTGGTCTAATTGGTCTGATAGGTGGCTGTTAGGCCATGTTAGGTGGCTGTTAAGTGATCTTTTAGGTGGTCTATTTGGTCTGATAGGTGGCTGTTAGGTGGTCTGTTAAGTGATCTTTTAGGTGGTCTATTTGGTCTGATAGGTGGCTGTTAGGCCATGTTAGCTGGTCTGTTAAGTGATCTTTTAGGTGGTCTATTTGGTCTGATAGGTGGCTGTTAGGCCATGTTAGGTGGCTGTTAAGTGATCTTTTAGGTGGTCTATTTGGTCTGATAGGTGGCTGTTAGGCGGCTGTTAAGTGATCTTTTAGGTGGTCTATTTGGTCTGATAGGTGGCTGTTAGGTGGTCTGTTAAGTGATCTTTTAGGTGGTCTATTTGGTCTGATAGGTGGATGTTAGGTGGCTGTTAAGTGATCTTTTAGGTGGTCTATTTGGTCTGATAGGTGGCTTTTAGGTCATGTTAGGTGGCTGTTAAGTGATCTTTTAGGTGGTCTATTTGGTCTGATAGGTGGCTGTTAAGTGATCTTTTAGGTGGTCTATTTGGTCTGTTAGGTGGCTGATAGGTGGTCTGTTAAGTGATCTTTTAGGTGGTCTATTTGGTCTGATAGTTGGCTGTTAGGCCATGTTAGGGGGCTGTTAAGTGATCTTTTAGGTGGTCTATTTGGTATTTGGTCTGATAGGTGGCTGTTAGGCCATGTTAGGTGGCTGTTAAGTGATCTTTTAGGTGGTCTATTTGGTCTGATAGGTGGCTGTTAGGTGGTTTGTTAAGTGATCTTTTAGGTGGTCTATTTGGTCTGATAGGTGGCTGTTAAGTGATCTTTAAGGTCGTCTATTTGGTCTGTTAGGTGGTCTGTTAAGTGATCTTTTAGGTGGTCTATTTGGTCTGATAGGTGGATGTTGGGTGGCTGTTAAGTGATCTTTTAGGTGGTCTATTTGGTCTGATAGGTGGCTGTTAGGCCATGTTAGGTGGCTGTTAAGTGATTTTTTAGGTGGTCTATTTGGTCTGATAGGTGGCTGTTAGGCCATGTTAGGTGGCTGTTAAGTGACCTTTTAGGTGGTCTATTTGGTCTGATAGGTGGCTGTTAGGCCATGTTAGGTGGCTGTTAAGCTTCCTGTTAGCAGTGGGCTGCTTCATGCCTTATATAGATTGAAAAAAGAGACGATGACAGAAGAAATGTTTAGTAAAAACAGCTTCATTTGTGCAGATAGTCTATTTTCCCCAATGTTTTGTCACTCATGTCTGATCATATTGAACAAGTTACTAACCTAATCATCCCATCCCTGAATCTCTTAAACTGTTCCCTGCTGAAGTCCTTGGTTATATTGCATTTCTCCTTCTTCAGGATGTCAAAAGCGACTGCACAGTGGTGGTTTTCTAACGGGGAGATGTCGTTGTAGCGGAGTGCCAACTCTGTCTTTGCATTGATCTGAGACCAGAAGCACAAGTCATTAAATAGTTGGAAAATGAAATTCAAAATTAGTTTCAGTTCTATTACCATTTGACCTTATTGGTGAATTCATACTCTCTGTTTCAGTCACATAAGTCTTTTAGGTTATATTAGGGTAAGTGAGCAATATCAAATAAGCCTGTAGCCAAGCCTAAACTCTTGTACAGTGCTAAACCCTGATAGAGGCTGTGTCCAAGTAACACTGGGTGACAGTATTTGAAATCTTGTTAGAAATATAGACTTTGTGGGTCTTTTCCAAGTATCAGCTGAGAACTGAGGTCTGTGCTGAAAATTGAACTGAAAACGTGACTAAAAACTGGGTTAAAAACGGCTGAGAACTGGGTTGAGGCCTGTGTTGAAAACTGGGCTCAGAGCAAGACTAAGAACTGAGTTGAGATCTGTGCTGAAAACTAGTCTGAGAACGAGACTGGGCTAAAAACTGGGCTTAAAACTGAGCTGAAAAATGAGTTGAGAACTGTGCTGAAAACTGGGCCTAGAATTGGGTTAAATCTTGGATGAGAACAGATCTGAAACATTTATTATTCCCTGTTCACATTTTATTTCTTTGACTGGTTTAATTACCCACAATTCTCATGTTCAGGATCGATTTTCTAAAGAACTGATGTCCCAATACTCACATATCACATATCACACAGACATACATCCACAAAAGATGTGTGTCTCTGCAAGTCTCAGCAAGTCATGATCTCCCTGCTCCATGGTTTTCACAGGCAGGCCAATCCGCAACCTCATCTTTATACTTAAGTGCTGCCGTGGGGCATAGTGGTTAGGATTCTGTAGCAGAAGTACCATGTTCAATTGCTGGTTGCGATCGCTCGGGTCTACCCACCTGTAAATTGGCACTTGACTCTGTTAAAGAAGGAAACTAGTCATCCCACCTTAGATAAGCCTGAGATCTAATACAATGAAGTTTCTAATACTTCATCCCTGACAGCAGTGGCCGCTTTAAATCTACCTTTTGTTTTTGTTGTTGTACTCAGTGGCATACCAAAACTATCCATTATCCTTCATGAATACTTTCTTCACAGACATGCAAGCCTTGTCTATATATTTAAATGTTCAAAAGATAAGGGATAAGAGGACAAGGCATTGCAGCACATTCTGACTGTAGTCCAGAGGACCGGTTGACCAGAGGACAGGATGACCAGAGGACCAGAGAACCGGTTGACCAGAGGACAGATTGACCAGAGGACCAATTGACTCATTCATCTCTCCCTCAATCCCTACCCTACGTACCTGGTAAGCATTGTTATACCCGGGGTGGTCAAGGTCATGGCATATGGCTGATGTTATCAAAGTGAAGATCTCCATGGTGTCAAGCTTGGATGGGAGATCAATCAACCATGTCAGGCCATACATCTGGGGGGACAGGTGAGTTGGTATGATGTTACATTACAGACAGGTGAGTTGGTATGATGTTAGATCATGGACAGGTGAGTTGGTATAATGTTACATTACAGACAGGTGAGTTGGTATGATGTTACATCATAGACAGGTGAGTTGGTATAATGTTAGATCACGGACAGGTGAGTTGGTATGATGTTACATCACAGACAGGTGAGTTGGTATGATGTTAGATCACGGACAGGTGAGTTGGTATGATGTTACATCATAGACAGGTGAGTTGGTATGATGTTACATTACAGACAGGTGAGTTGGTATGATGTTACATTACAGACAGGTGAGTTGGTATGATGTTACATTACAGACAGGTGAGTTGGTATGATGTTACATCATAGACAGGTGAGTTGGTATGATGTTAGAATACGGACAGGTGAGTTGGTATGATGTTACATCATAGACAGGTGAGTTGGTATGATGTTACATTACAGACAGGTGAGTTGGTATGATGTTACATTACAGACAGGTGAGTTGGTATGATGTTACATTACAGACAGGTGAGTTGGTATGATGTTACATTACAGACAGGTGAGTTGGCATGATGTTACATCACAGACAGGTGAGTTGGTATGATGTTACATCACAGACAGGTGAGTTGGTATGATGTTACATTACAGACAGGTGAGTTGGTATGATGTTACATCACAGACAGGTGAGTTGGTATGATGTTACATTACAGACAGGTGAGTTGGTATGATGTTACATTACAGACAGGTGAGTTGGTATGATGTTACATCACGGACAGGTGAGTTGGTATGATGTTACATCACGGACAGGTGAGTTGGTATGATGTTACATCACGGACAGGTGAGTTGGTATGATGTTACATCACAGACAGGTGAGTTGGTATGATGTTACATCACAGACAGATGAGTTGGTATAATGTTACATCGCAACAAGGACAGGTGAGTTTACATGAATTGGAAGACACTATGGGGAGGCAAGAAATAGAACACAGTTGGTCATCATTGAAATGGATGAAGAAAGACATAAAGAATGATGTAGAGAAGAGTTACTGGGCAGTTTAAGTCAATGAAAGGCAGCAACGGAATCATAATTTTTTCAAATAATTGTTTTACAGGTCATCCTGAAAAGGACATTTGTGATGTTGTGTTGCAGGTTATAGCGAGGCTGCGATATCTGCACCTTTCAGTCCACCACATTGAACATTGCATTTTTGGGAGTTTCTTTTTACTTTACTCTTTGATCATTGATCTCTTTTTGTTAGGCAGCAGTTTCCAGGGCCGCCACTTGGAAGTTGAATAAGGTTTTGGTCAGTTATACATCCCTAATCCTGATACAAGCAGCCAGCTATGCATCACTGACTCATTCACTTATCTACGGCCCCAGCAACAGAATTGATAAACAGTCCTTAGGGTCAGGCTGTTGCAAGGTGGAAGGGGAGAGGGAAATAGATAGGTTGGGAGGTGAGAATAGATGAGATTGGAGAGGAGAATAAATGGGATGGTCTGTGAGAATAATAAATAGCCGTCAATCACAAGCGATTATGACAACAGCAGCCAGACATGTTGTGTTGCATCTAACCGGTGAGCCCGGACAACATTCGTCTCTGGTAGGAACACACAAGAAAAGGTAGTACTTCATAGAACAGCTTGACCAATATCTGGCAGAATGAGGTGAAGCGTTGGCTAGTGGTTAAGTGACACGGATCACAAACCGAAGGTGATGGGTTCAATCCCCATCACAGCACCGGTCGTTACCTCGGGTAAACAAACCCTTTGAAAATACAGGCCCTTACATTAAATGCATGCTGAAATCGGATACACTGAACCGACAGACGCAAAATAAAAACCATAGTGCAACGCACACCGCCTTGGGGATTAGAGAAATAAGGCGAATGCAAACAAAAAGCAAAAAAATTTGGCAGAATTTATGCATCAAACATTCATACAACAAATATTTTATTATGTTTGCAACATTCATACAACAAATAATTTATGTTTGCAACATTCATACAACAAATAATTTATGTTTGCAACATTCAAACAACAAATAATTTATGTTTGCAACATTCATACAACAAATATTTTATTATGTTTGCAACATTCATACAACAAATAATTTATGTTAGCAACATTCATACAACAAATATTTTATTATGTTTGCAACATTCATACAACAAATAATTTATGTTAGCAACATTCATACAACAAATAATTTATGTTAGTAACATTCATACAACAAATAATTTATGTTTGCAACATTCATACAACAAATAATTTATGTTTGCAACATTCATACAACAAATAATTTATGTTTGCAACATTCATACAACAAATAATTTATGTTTGCAACATTCATACAACAAATAATTTATGTTAGCAACATTCATACAACAAATAATTTATGTTTGCAACATTCATACAACAAATAATAAATGGCTGAAGCTTACCATCTGGGCCACCATAAAGCAGTGCTTGAAGTTGTGGAATGGTACAACATTATAATTCCTGTAAACCTCGTACAGCCATTCATGAAATACGTTCATCTGTAACAGATTGAACAACAATCAAATTCATGTCCTCCAACTATTTACTATGTACTCTTCTTCCATCTACTTTTCATAATTATTTTTAGAATAATAAGCTCTTATTTTCTCCATCTCTGCGGTTCTACTCTACTTCATTGACTTTTTGAAGGCAACTATATAATGGGACATAGTTAATAATACATAATAATATGTTTTACTATAAAACATGACTCACTATAAAACAGGGTTCACTATAAAACATGTTTCACTTATAAAACATGGTTCACTATAAAACATGTTTCACTTATAAAACATGGTTCACTATAAAACATGTTTCACTTATAAAACATGGTTCACTATAAAACATGTTTCACTTATAAAACATGGTTCACTATAAAACATGTTTCACTTATAAAACATGGTTCACTATAAAACATGTTTCACTTATAAAACATGGTTCACTATAAAACATGTTTCACTTATAAAACATGTTTCACTTATAAAACATGGTTCACTATAAAACATGTTTCACTTATAAAACATGTTTCACTTATAAAACATGGTTCACTATAAAACACATTTCAACTTATCATAAGGAAGGTATTCTCCATATTGTGATCTATAAACTTTAAATTAAAGTTATCAGTCCTGGCAGAAAAGTGGTCCCCACAGGCAACAGGATAGGTGGGCGCCTTGGAGACCCCTTTCCAACAACACCCAGCCCCTGCCCCTATAGACTAGAGCTACATCTCAAACTGGGGGCATCTTCAATCTACAGTTTAGTCCATTTTAACAGAAGCCTAATCCCATCTTGAGCTATTACTGTAAGCCTTAGAATTTGCTTCCACAGTCACAAAAACTACCTCAAAGAGTATGTGGCTCTCTTCTAAGAGGTATAACAGGTTGCGTTAGACAACGAGGTGCACTAGATCACTAATTTTGGGGGATTAACACCTCATACCAACTTTTTCAAAAACTGAATTTGTTTTAAATTAATCAGCAGCCAGTCTGGCAAGTGATAATAATCAAACCTGGCCTTGTGTCTAACATAATAATCCAAAATCAAAGGCAAAATTTTGCTCAAATTTGAAGATTGTTTACAGCACTGTGAAGTTTTAACGCGGCTTCGTTTTTCCTGAATCTCTCTATTCAAACGTCTCTAATAACAATAGGCAAATCATGTGACACCGATATTATATTTAGCACACATAACTAGAAATTTGAATATTACAAACAGTAAATTGCATGACCTTCTTACTTTGAAAATACCAGATCATTGCTCTTAGATACTGACACAGGGACAGCGTGGGCTAGTAGTTAAGTGACACGGCTCACAATCTGAAAGTGCTGGGTTCGCTCCCCAATCACAGCGCTGACCATTACCCCGGGGAAGCAAACCCTTAGAAAATGCAGGAGGAAGCAAACCCTTACATAAAATGCATGCCGATGTCGGATGCATTGGGCCGACAGGCGAAAATAAAAATATACTGCAACCCAAACCACATTGAGCAATATAAAAATTCGGTGTGTATAAAAATTAGGTGTGAACGCCAAAAAATAAAGATACTGACATTAATTCTAGCTTGACCAAAAGTCATGACTTCAAACGTATTTGATTTATATGCGTAAGGACCATGTAGAAGAGAAACAGTCAGCCAATGAAATAAGCTACAGTTGTGGCACATATTTATGTAGAAAAGAAACAACCAGTTCACTAAGAAGCTACATCCTCTCTGTCTCTGTCTCTCTCTCTTTCTCTCTGCCCCCCCCCCCCCGTCCATTCCCAAATAATGATCAAAGGTGAAGGTCGAGTCTGTCTCAGACCAGAGACAAGCATTGCTATCAAGGAAGAATTGTTAGAGGTTTCACTACAGGAGGCCTTTGATTTTTCTGAATTTGTGACAAATCCCCTTCTTCGCGAATTTGCCTTCCTGAATTGTAAATCAGGTACTCATTTGCGCCTAGGTAGACTGGAGCATGCTGGGACCAGTAATCAAACCCTGTCCCTTTGCTGTGTGTGACAAGCAGTCCAACCACTCTACAATTAAGAAATTTGTATTTAGATACTAAACAGTAAATAACAAACACACAGTAGACCTGTGGCGGTGGTTTACTGTAAACGTGCTACTTTGTCAAACAGGTGGTATTAGATAATTGATTAATGACATCGATGGACTTAGTTTTATTCGTATGGCTTCCTTTGGAGCATAGGGCTGTATGAGATGCTCTACATTGATTCGTATTTAGGGTAAAATTCCTGTCATAACAAATCAAATAATTTGCTGTGACGGGACTTTTTAAAGTCAGGGGTAAAATACAAACCTAGTCTGCACACATCTGCAGCGACAATCTACATTTATTTCACATCCCTCTAAATATCTATGGTGGACCCCAACAATCGGATTACATACCACAATGATATTAATTTAACTTAGTTCACTGTTTTCTGTTGTCATTTTTTTCTGCTTGTCCCATCCTTGATAAAGACCTTTATAAATGGAAACACCTGTTCACATCTCTTGCAGTCTTTGAAAAGCAAATTTCCTATTAAATGTTTCTGGTTTTTCAGTTGCAGCATTAAATAAAACATGGATTATTTGTTTTTCATCCCAAACACAATACGATAAAACAACTTGTCCACACTTGAAGGCCTGTTAAAACAACTTGTCCACACTTGAAGGCCTGTTAAAACAACTTGTCCACATTTGAAGGCCTGTTAAAACAACTTGTCACTTAAAGGCCTGTTAAAACAACTTGTCCACACTTAAAGGCCTGTTAAAACAACTTGTTCACATTTGAAGGCCTGTTAAAACAACTTGTCCACACTTGAAGGCCTGTTAAAACAACTTGTCCACACTTGAAGGCCTCTTAAAACAACTTGTCCACACTTGAAGGCCTGTTAAAACAACTTGTCACTTAAAGGCCTGTTAAAACAACTTGTCCACACTTAAAGGCCTGTTAAAACAACTTGTTCACATTTGAAGGCCTGTTAAAACAACTTGTCCACACTTGAAGGCCTGTTAAAACAACTTGTCCACACTTGAAGGCCTCTTAAAACAACTTGTCCACACTTGAAGGCCTGTTAAAACAACTTGTCCACATTTAAAGGCCTGTTAAAACAACTTGTCCACACTTGAAGGCCTGTTAAAACAACTGAAAAGTTAAATTTGTTCAACGTTGGCGCTAGCGCGTTCAAGACAGTTGAAACACTCACGTCAATGTTAAGCTTAGAAAGAAGGTTAAGATCTATGTACATCTGCCTGAGCAGTATCAACATCTCTGGGTCGTCCCACTGCCAGTTGTCAAAGGATTGTTTCTTCAGCTCTCGTCTCACTTCTTCACTCACGTGAACTTTTCTGTCAGATTACAAGAAACACGGTAGGTCTCATTCTATGGTGAAACATATAAAGGCAAGAGTTCTTGGACAAGGCAGAGAGAGAGAGAGAGAGAGAGAGAGAGAGAGGGTGAGGGAGTGGGGGAAGAGAGAGAGGGTGAGAGAGTGGGGGAAGAGAGAAAGGAGTGGAGACAGAGGGAGAGAGAGAGGGAGAGAGACAGAAAGAACGAGAGGGAGTGAAAGAGAGAGAGAGGGGGAAGAGGGATAGACAGACATATAGAGAGGGAGGAAGATAGGGTGGAAAAGAAGGAGGGAGAAACAGAGAGAGAGAGAGAGAGACCATACAGAGAGTTGAGATAGTTCAGAAGCACGGGACAACGAAGAGTAACTTAACTTAATTATACTGGTTTAGAAAGCTCTGCCGAGTCTGCATACAGCCAGTTTATTCTACTCCACGGATACTAAAAATAACTGATAATCCAATCTATTTTTGAATGCATTTAACTGACCCGGCCTCCACCACATACTGTGGCAATGCATTCCAAGCAGTATTCACCACTATAGATATGGGGTAGCCTAAAAATAGAAAATGGAATAAAGAGAATAGAAAATGGAAGACAGCCAAGGACAGAACAAATACACATACCTGGAACACGCAGAAGACAGCCAAAGACAGAACAAATACACATACCTGGGACACGCAGAAGACAGCCAAGGACAGAACAAATACACATACATGGAACACGCAGAAGACAGCCAAGGACAGAACAAATACACATACCTGGAACACGCAGAAGACTGCCAAGGACAGAACAAATACACATACCTGGAACACGCAGAAGACAGCCAAAGACAGAACAAATACACATACCTGGGACACGCAGAAGACAGCCAAGGACAGAACAAATACACATACCTGGAACACGCAGAAGACTGCCAATGACAGAACAAATACACATACCTGGAACACGCTGAAGACAGCCAAGGACAGAACAAATACACATACCTGGAACACGCAGAAGACTGCCAATGATAGAACAAATACACATACCTGGAACACGCTGAAGACAGCCAAGGACAGAACAAATACACATACCTTGAACACGCTGAAGACAGCCAAGGACAGAACAAATACGCATACCTGGAACACGCTGAAGACAACCAAGGACAGAACAAATACACATACCTGAGACACGCAGAAGACTGCCAAGCACAGAACAAATACACATACCTGGGACACGCAGAAGACAGCCAAGCACAGAACAAATACACATACCTGGGACACGCTGAAGACAACCAAGGACATAACAAATACGCATACCTGGGACACGCAGAAGACTGCCAAGGACAGAACAAATACACATACCTGGAACACGCAGAAGACAGCCAAGGACAGAACAAATACACATACCTGGAACACGCAGAAGACTGCCAATGACAGAACAAATACACATACCTGGAACACGCTGAAGACAGCCAAGGACAGAACAAATACACATACCTGGAACACGCTGAAGACTACCAAGGACAGAACAAATACACATACCTGGTCCACGCTGAAGACAGCCAAGGACAGAACAAATACACATACCTTGAACACGCTGAAGACAGCCAAGGACAGAACAAATACGCATACCTGGAACACGCTGAAGACAACCAAGGACAGAACAAATACACATACATGAGACACGCAGAAGACTGCCAAGCACAGAACAAATACACATACCTGGGACACGCAGAAGACAGCCAAGCACAGAACAAATACACATACCTGGGACACGTTGAAGACAAACAAGGACATAACAAATACGCATACCTGGGACACGCAGAAGACTGCCAAGGACAGAACAAATACACATACCTGGAACACGCAGAAGACTGCCAAGGACAGAACAAATACACATACCTGGAACACGCAGAAGACTGCCAAGGACAGAACAAATACACATACCTGGGACACGCAGAATACTGCCAAGGACAGAACGAATACACATACCTGGAACACGCAGAAGACAACCAAGGACAGAACAAATACACATACCTGGAACACGCAGAAGACAGCCAAGGACAGAACAAATACACATACCTGGAACACGCAGAGGACAGGCAAGGACAGAACAAATACACATACCTGAAACACGCAGAAGACTGCCAAGGACAGAACAAATACACATACCTGGAACACGCAGAAGACAGCCAAGGACAGAACAAATACGCATACCTGAAACACGCAGAAGACTGCCAATGACAGAACAAATACACATACCTGGAACACGCTGAAGACAGCCAAGGACAGAACAAATACACATACCTGGAACACGCTGAAGACTACCAAGGACAGAACAAATACACATACCTGGTCCACGCTGAAGACAGCCAAGGACAGAACAAATACACATACCTTGAACACGCTGAAGACAGCCAAGGACAGAACAAATACGCATACCTGGAACACGCTGAAGACTGCCAAGGACAGAACAAATACACATATCTGGAACACGCAGAAGACTGCCAAGGACAGAACAAATACACATACCTGGAACACGCAGAAGACTGCCAAGGACAGAACAAATACACATACCTGGAACACGCAGAAGACAGCCAAGGACAGAACAAATACACATACCTGGAACACGCAGAAGACTGCCAAGGACAGAACAAATACACATACCTGGAACACGCAGAAGACAGCCAAGGACAGAACAAATACACATACCTTGAACACGCTGAAGACAGCCAAGGACAGAACAAATACGCATACCTTGAACACGCTGAAGACAGCCAAGGACAGAACAAATACGCATACCTGGAACACGCTGAATTGTCTTCAGACTTCGCACTGGCCACAACAGACTGAGGTACCACCTATTCAACAAATTGAAGATAGGGTGTACCGACGAATGCCCGTGCGGTACTGGTAAAATGACCACTGAACATCTGCTGCAGAACTGCCCGACATACGGGGATCAGAGAGAGCAGATGTGGCCATTACCAGTGGAACTGCAAGACAAGCTCTATGGTAGTGGCGAGAGTCTCAGGATGACCGCCGCTTTTTTCGAAAAAATAATGGTTACTGTCTGACTGTGTACGCAGAAGAAGAAGAAGAAGAAGAACACGCTGAAGACAGCCAAGGACAGAACAAATACACATACCTGGAACACGCAGAAGACTGCCTGTGTTTACCATAGGGTGGTAAGATAGAGATCGACAATCAAGCCGGTTTCATCGTCAGCATAGTTAAGGGCATATGGAAATTGGTTTGCTCACTTTTTAAATTGATATTATTTGTTTCTCCATCAAAAGGAAAGCAGCAGAAAAAGAGTAACAATTGAGAGAGCCTCAATTTAACGAATGTATCGGAGTATTCGTGACAGGATGTCCACAGAAAAATAGCTGATTTATTTGTACAGTTATTGTTCGACGCAGGAATTCCAAGGAATGGAAATAAAGTACCGTAAATTAGCAAATAAAGGTTGCCATGGAATGTGTTTCAGGTGATCCATCAAACGAGAAGCGGAGCAAGAGTCGTGTCCGAATCAAATGCCGGACATCAACAACTGTACGGAAATTTGTTCGCAAGATAAACGTTTGCCAGTCGCTGCTTAGCTCGCAACAAGATGCCTTGTGGTTCATCACAACTAGTTCTCATCTGGAATTAGCCTACTATGTCATAAGGTCACGCACGCTTTGTAGAAACGGACAACGGCGGCATGATTTAATTAACAGAGGGAAAAAGCAACCTGTCTTTTGGCTAGATCCATTGACTGGTTGTTAGGGAGGTGGGGGGGGGGGGGGGGGAGGGAAGGAAATTATTAGAGGTATAGCCTGCAACCCAAACTTGCCAGGTTCGGATTCTTGAAATAGCAAGGTCGTACTCTATGGGAAACATATTGTTTAAAATTCGTGCTGATGCCGGACGCACTGGTCACATATAAACACAGTAAAAGTGAACGCAAAAAATAAAATCAGAATAACGAAACCAAATTTAAAAATATCTATGATTCGCTTCTAGATTATATGCATGGCTCCTTGTAACTGTTTTATTGTTATTTATTAAGAACATATTTCACAAATTGTTAATCATTAATTGGCATGCTATTCTCATCCTGGGCTAGCTTTTTCTTTATTTTCGAGTTTCATAACATGAACCAATGAATGCATGAAATAAGAACGCATAACATGAACCAATGAATGCATGAAATAAGTACGCATAACATGAACTAATGAATGCATGAAATAAGTACGCATAACATGAACTAATGAATGCATGAAATAAGTACGCATAACATGAACTAATGAATGCATGAAATAAGTACGCATCCACACTGCCCGCCTCGTTACTGAAAACATGTTTCCCCGTGCAGCAACACCCGCCACCTCCGACAACAACAACAAACTATGCCGTTTCACTGAAGTGTCCAGAAACACATTATGAATAAAAACAACAGGTATGAGCTTTGGTTCGTTGACTGGAATAGAAGAAGGATTACAAGATGTAGATGTGACAGCAGATAAAATGGAAGGATTACAAGATGTAGATGTGATAGCAGATAAAATGGAAGAAAGATTACAAGATGCAGATGTGACAGCAGATAAAATGGAAGGATTACAAGATGCAGATGTGATCGCAGATAAAATGGAAGGATTACAAGATGTAGATGTGACAGCAGATAAAATGGAAGGATTACAAGATGCAGATGTGACAGCAGATAAAATGGAAGAAAGATTACAAGATGCAGATGTGACAGCAGATAAAATGGAAGGATTACAAGATGTAGATGTGATAGCAGATAAAATGGAAGAAAGATTACAAGATGTAGATGTGACAGCAGATAAAATGGAAGGATTACAAGATGTAGATGTGACAGCAGATAAAATGGAAGAAAGATTACAAGATGTAGATGTGACAGCAGATAAAATGGAAGGATTACAAGATGCAGATGTGACAGCAGATAAAATGGAAGGATTACAAGATGTAGATGTGATAGCAGATAAAATGGAAGAAAGATTACAAGATGTAGATGTGACAGCAGATAAAATGGAAGGATTACAAGATGTAGATGTGACAGCAGATAAAATGGAAGAAAGATTACAAGATGTAGATGTGACAGCAGATAAAATGGAAGGATTACAAGATGCAGATGTGACAGCAGATAAAATGGAAGGATTACAAGATGCAGATGTGACAGCAGATAAAATGGAAGGATTACAAGATGCAGATGTGATCGCAGATAAAATGAAGTATGGTCAAAAGTCTGCAACAGAGAATCTAGGAATGCTTTTAATCAAGGAACTGGACGGAGTAAGGCGGAAATATGGCCGCAAAAAGTGGTACGTTAAGACTGTCTAACAATGTGATCGAGGTGATGCTGGCCGAGCAGTTTGGTTGTCCATCTTTGATCATAAAAACATACGTTCAAATACGTTAAAAGTAGCCGTCTTTATCGGTGAGGCTGCTCGTCGGGGCCTGGCATCTCGGGCCTCAGGTTATTTTTCATGTTGAGCAGACGGCTGAGGTATGTTGAGCAGACGGCTGTTGAGCAGACGGCTAAAGTATGTCGAGCAGACGGCTGAGGTATGTTGAGCAGACGGCTGAAGTATGTCGAACAGACGGCTGAGGTATGTCGAGCAGACGGCTGAGGTATGTTGAGCAGACGGCTGTTGAGCAGACGGCTGAAGTATGTCGAGCAGACGGTTGAGGTATGTTGAGCAGACGGCTGAGGTATGTTGAGCAGACGGCTGAGGTATGTTGAGCAGACAGCTGTTGAGCAGACAGCTGTTGAGCAGACGGCTGAGGTATGTTGACTGACAGCTGTTGAGCAGACGGCTGTTGCGCAGACAGTCGAAGTATGTCGAACAGACAGCTAAAGTATGTCGAGCAGACGGCTGAGGTATGTTGAGCAGACAGCTGTTGAGCTGACAGCTGTTGAGCAGACGGCTGAGGTATGTTGAGCAGACGGCTGAGGTATGTTGAGCAGACGGCTGAGGTATGTTGAGCAGACAGCTGAGGTATGTTGAGCAGACGGCTGAGGTATGTTAAGCAGACGGCTGAGGTTTGTTGAGTAGACGGCTGAGGTATGTTGAGCAGACGGCTGAGGTATGTTGAGCAGACGGCTGAGGTATGTTGAGCAGACGGCTGAGGTTTGTGAGCAGACCGCTGAGGCATGTTGCGCAGACAGCTGTTGAGCCGACGGCTGAGGTATGTTGAGCAGACAGCTGTTGAGCAGACGGCTGAGGTATGTTGAGCAGACGGCTGAGGTATGCTGAGCAGACGGCTGAGGTATGTTGAGCAGACGGCTGAGGTATGTGTCGATATCCCCGAGTGCTGTTTCGTGTAGGAGCACGCGCTGTGCCCCGCGTTGCGCATAACTTTCATTTTTTCTATATTTGTAGTGAACCCCGATTTCTTGTCCTCCGCTTCCAGCCATGCTATCATCTGTGTTGCTTGGGTGGGTGTGTCTGTGATGAGTGTAATATAGTCGGCACATCTTCAATGAAGGCGGACTAAATTATTCCTGAATGTAGGTTGACTAAATTATTCCTGAATGTAGGTTGACTAAACTATACTTCAATGCAGGCTACTACGCGTGAATGCAGATTAACTAAACTATGCTTGAATGTAGTTTGACTAAATTATGTATGAATACAGGTTAACTAAAATATAGTTGAATATATGTTAACTAAACTATATTTGAGGGCTGGTTGACTAGATTATATTACACCTGCGCGTACTTGTCCTTTCTACTTACTACTGGCTTAGAGCGTGAAGCCTAATGTGTGAATAATATACACGGGTATTGGGAAGTAGAGATTAGACCAAAATGGCGTGGCAGGCTACTGTTTTAAAACTGGTGTTGTTTTAATGAGTTTAGCATCCTGTTTAGAATGGAGAAGAAAAAAACTACCACAATAACCAACGCAACAATGGGAGTTTTCCAAGATGAGCAACTATATTGATATCTCGATGCTCCTCCAGGAACGCAGCAAGAAGACAAGATTAACTTCACATCAAACTATACTTAATCAAGAAATGTACACGCAAATATATCCCGTGTTTTTGTAAGTTCTGATTACACGAGGCACTGAAACGTCTGAAATGTTGGACGAAGAGTGGGCGAGGCAGTTATAGCATTTATTGGATGAAATACGGTAATTGCCGGAAATTTCTGAATGATCTCATTGACTTTTCAAGAAGGATTTTTATATCGCGCGGACAAACTAAGCTCCATTAACGCTATGTTCCACGACAACAGATTTTATGGAGCTGCCTAAGCATAAAAATATACATTCTACATTATGAAAGATGAACAAGCAAGAGCTTTGTGGACGGGGGAAACTCAAGAACATAATGCATCCTCTCTTCAACTGCGTTCTGCTTCTTCCAGTCTTCTATAGTGCTTCCTAAGCGTAATGAATCATTCATTCATTTTTAGATACACTTGTTTTCGATGTTAGTATAATCTGTCAAAAACACCTCCCTGTCGTACAGCTGTCTGTCTCTCCACTCACATCTTTTAGCCATGATTATAAAAACACTTTCTCCATCGTGACAGCGCCCCACCCTCCCCCTTTCCCTCTCCGAAATTTATTTCGTCGTTATATTTGACGTAAGTCTTGCATACACCAAGAGCCTACATGTGTAGGAAGACTTGGTATTGCAAAGTATCCTAATAACTAGGATCCTCTTCTATCTGGGTATACTACCCCTTTGAGACTAGTACATCCTTTAATTTTCATGGCGACCTGACCCTTGCATTGAAAGGCTCATATTCAACTTTGAGGCAACACCTTGTAGTGAGCTCATGTTAGAGAAGGTCTCACGTATCAGGCTGGGAATTATTTAAGGAAATGTAAAGGGGCTAGTTATTATATAATTCTTTATCATAATACTTGATGTTGGTGTTGTAAATGTTGTTATAGTTCGTCTTTTAATTCATGAACAAGGTCCGAAGCAATTTTCCACTAAACTGCATGCCAGATCCAAATGATTTTTCGCATGCAGCCTTAGAATATACGTGAGGCTAAAACATTGATATTATTTAGTCCATAGATGTTAAGACATTCGCACATCGGCGAATTCTTTTGATCTTTTAGGACCGTTGCAAAGAAATTACATTAAATTTAAGATTTTACCGTACGCAGCTGAATTTCTAAGCATTTTGTTCATAGGCGTATCGCCTTAATGTCTTGATAGATCAATTGATAGTTTGTGTTGCCCTTTATGTACAATCGTAAAAAATTACACCAATATACAATAGTTGGTACAGCCCTTCGGTCACCCTTAGACCCCCAAGATTGTATCAACTGAGCAGCTAATTGTATGTTCTGTAACGCATTTGAATTTTGAAATGTATATGTTGCTATTGTATGTACACCTAATTGTTTTGATAAACAAACGCTAATTAATCCAAGTCTGCTAATCAGTATGTCCACAACAGAAGATATTAATCATCCGAATCTGTCGATTCAAAGAGGTTGATAATTGTTACTGGCTGGACACATTGTAATCCATCTCTTTGCCAGTACTGTTCTTCTTCCCGGAGCACATGTTCAACACACTTCTTCTAGAACTGAATGTCTATTTTTGAAAGGTACTCACGTGTCAGCACTTCAACATCACACATTTTAAATGTCCTGTTCTGTTTGGTGACTTGTCCTTTGACTTTAGTCCACACAAGCTCTAATGTTAATTTTAGTTTTCGGAGAGTACCAAGTTGATTTTTCGTCAACAGTTTCAATATCTCCCGTATTATCTCTGTCGAAGTTGTCAAATTTCCTTTACTTTCCTTGCTTGATATGAGTGCACTCTGTCCTGTCCAATCCAACGGTAAACGGATGATCTATCCAGACCAAAAACCAATTGCGTTCGTTTCTCTGGGTCGTGAATATCGCAATATAAATGAGTCATCTTAGATTCCCCGAGGAAGAACTGGTATAGTAAAACGGTAACCTTGTGCACTGTTATAAATGTACACATCAAACTCATTTTGAAATTGATATCAATGTAAGTTTTGAAAAAAAAGTAACTATATGTCACAATAACTACACCTCAAGGTATCAATATGTATTGGCTGGCAGTATATCCTGTCTCGAGAGACAATAATCTTCACACAGAGAGGGGGCAGTCAGTTGTTGCCCTTGCTTTTACCGCACACGTTTGGAGGCTGCATCTTGACGCATCCTGTCTTCCCCTGTCTGCAGACCAACACACAAAGCCTGCCTCGAGCCAGGTCTTTTTTTTTTTTTTTTTTTGCGTTCGCCTTATTTATCTATTCCCCAAGGCGTGTGTGCGTTACACTGTGGTTTTTATTTTGCGCCTGTCGGCCCAGTGCATCCGACTTCAGCATGCATTTTATGTAAGGGTCTGCTTCCTCCTGCATTTTCTAAGGGTTTGCTTCCCCGGGGTAACGGCCGGTGCTGTGATGGGGATCGAACCCAGCACCTTCTGGTTGTGAGCCGTGCCACTTAACCACTAGGCCACGCCGTCCCCGAGCCAGGTCTGACTTTGGCAAGTTCCTCCCAGTTGCGGGTGTTCGTATCCAACGCCATCAGGTCACGCTTGCACACATCTTTGTAGCGGAGGAAGGGTCTACCTATTTTACGTTTGCCCGTGGTCGGCTCTCCGTATAGGATATATTTTGGTATTCGCCAATCCTCCATTCTGCACACGTGATCAAAACACCACAGGCGGCGCTGGCGGAGGATCGTAACTAAACTGGCAATCTCTGCACAGTCCAACACGTCGTTGTTAGTCACTCCATGAAATTGCAATATGAAAAGCATTTAGCCTTTTTTCATGAGACATACAGAGTTGTCCATGTTTCGCTGCCATAGAGCAGGATATCAATAACACGGGATCTGTACAAAGCAAGCTTTGTGGAGATGGTTAGCATGTTATCCTGCACTCTCTGTGAGAGCCTAGCAAGTACTGATGAGGCCATTCCTACTCGCTTCTGCAGCTCAGCGTCCAGTGAAAGGCTGTCGGTGATGATAGATCCATTGAAAGGTCTGTGATGATAGATCCAGCTCTGCGTCCAGTGAAAAGTTGTCGGTGATGATAGATCCAGCTCTGCGTCCAGTGAAAAGTTGTCGGTGATGATAGATCCAGCTCTGCGTCCAGTGAAAAGTTGTCGGTGATGATAGATCCAGCTCTGCGTCCAGTGAAAAGTTGTCGGTGATGATAGATCCAGCTCTGCGGCCAGTGAAAAGTTGTCGGTGATGATAGATCCGAGGTAGTTAAAGTGATTTACTACTTCCAGATTTTTATCGTTCAAAACAATGTCTGGATGATCTGCACTCTGAACCACCACTTTTGTTTTTTGTACGCTGATGGTGTATCTAAACAGATCATAAAATATGTCCGACCTGTTAATGAGAATCTGAAATTCGGCGTCCGTTTGGGTGACCAGGGCAGCTTCGTCTGCGAAAAGCATATCCTGAACGACAGTCTCCCTTCTCTTACTTTTTGTTTGCAGTCTAGTCTCCCTTCTCTTACTTTTTGTTTGCAGTCTAGTCTCCCTTCTCTTACTTTTTGCTTGCAGTCTAGTCTCCATTCTCTTACTTTTTGCTTGCAGTCTAGTCTCCCTTTCTTACTTTTTGCTTGCAGTCTAGTCTCCCTTCTCTTACTTTTTCCTTGCAGTCTAGTCTCCCTTCTCTTACTTTTTGCTTGCAATCTAGTCTCCCTTTCTTACTTTTTGCTTGCAGTCTAGTCTCACTTCTCTTACTTTTTGCTTGCAGTCTAGTCTCCCTTTCTTACTTTTTGCTTGCAGTCTAGTCTCCCTTCTCTCACTTTTTTCTTGCAGTCTAGTCTCCCTTCTCTCACTTTTTTCTTGCAGTCTAGTCTCCCTTCTCTCACTTTTTTCTTGCAGTCTAGTCTCCCTTCTCTCACTTTTTGCTAAGACATGGGAATTGTGCCTGCGTCCATTTTCTGGCCAACTATCATGCATGACTTTAATCAATTATATTTCAAATTTCTACTTTTTAAAAGTACGATGACTTTTGTATTTATTCTGTTGATGGATGTATTCTAATCATAATAATATGGTTGTGGCATAGCGTGCGTTGCCAGCATCCGGGGCAAGACAAGAGTTGCGCACCCTTGTCTGCAGACCGTCAGCACTCCCCGAGTCCCTTCCACAATCCACTTTTCAACCCATTTTACCATACTAAGCACATATTTTCTATTATTAGGAAATAAAATGGATGTATTTAAAATAAAATACATTTAATACAGTATGCTTATTTATTTTAAATCTTTAATTTTTAAATCGCCTGGTTTAAATATGTAAACATTTTTCAAAAACAGTATTGAAATCTACATTGAAATTTACATTGAAATGCACTTTGAAATCAATCTGCATGGAAATCAATTTACATTGAAATCTAAATTCAAGTCTAAATTGAAATCTACATTAAAATCTACACTAAAATCTACATTGAAATTTCTCTCAATTGGCAGTATTACTAGGTTACACAATCTTTCTAGGCTTATTGCAGATCTCTGATACGTTTTGATGAATTTGTTTGGAGAAACTTCTTCCACAACCGGCAATTGAAACTGTGGGAGTTAGAAAGATTCTTAGTGTCACAACAGAGTTAGTCAAACTCTATTACAGCTTCCACTTGGAAACCATCCGAAGCAAATCTCAAGACCTTCAGTTAGCAATCTCCTTATTAGAATTGACTTCCTTATACAAGACAATGTGAGACCGAAGGCGATTTATTTCGGTGATCATCGCTGCAGCATTCAACTCTGTGTACTTAGCACATGCTTGCTCAATTTCTTCTTTGACGAAATAGACTTGTTCAGCCTTTTTGCACAGTCATATTAAAAAACTGTAGAATGTTCAAATATTGGGAGATTTTCTGTCAGGGGTAGGACCCGCTATTTTAACATTTATTATTGACACTTTCATTTTTTTAACTTTTGATATTTTCAGCCCCTAATAATTTTGTGCACAGGGCAACTGCCCCTATGACACTCCCCTCTCCCATGCTACGCCACTGGTGATGTGTGTGTATTGACATATCTAATTAAAGTCTGGCACCTGGTACCTGTCAAAGTTAAAAATATGGGTCGCGACTTTCAAAGCTTGGATATCTAAGGCTTTCCCAAAATGAACTATGATGCAGCATTTCGTTCTATAACTATATTGTCTACTCGATGTATCACAGGATAACTGTAAAAGCCAAGAACATTAACCCCTAGCTACAAAATTCCTTTATAGGCTTCAAACAGTGCTTTCCATTGCTAGGCAAGAGTGCAAAAGAAGTCAAAGACACAGACCCGCCAACCTACTAAATAAGATCAGGGGAGGTAATATAACTAACAGCAAACACGACTGAATATTTCCAACAGGATTTGATGCCGATTGTTAAAAATCTTATTTATTATTTAAAAATACAAACCAACATGATTGGAACACATAGCCTGCTGAAGTCGGATGTGTCGGACTGAAAGGTGTAAATATCACAGTCAAGCTGTAAACAACGACACAACGCATTCCGTTATCTGGACTACATTCTGCTACTTAAGTCCTTTCAGGGTTTGGTAGCGGGAGATTGATAGAGGCTGAAGGGTCTTCTACCCTGGGGGCAACTCTTCTCCCTCTTCTCACCTCACTCTGTTTCATTTGACTCTGTCCTACAGTCACACTCTTGCACAACTTTCACACGCGCCCTCGTGGTGAGGCCCTTCCATTGCACTTTGGTTGGGCTAGCTTCTGAGGGCGCACAAACCTAGCATAGGTACATACAGATGCACACATTCATCCAAGCACTAGTTTATGTGTCCTGATATCGCCCAATGGACTACGGTCTGGGGTGGAAAATGGCGCGCCTCCGCCAAAAAAAAAACTAGTGAGGCAAACATCTGAGCAAAAAAAATAAATAAAAATAAATAGCGGGAGATTGAGAACGAACGACGAAGTAGAAGAAGAAGGAACACAAAGCGTGCTAAGATCAGGTGCAGCATGCTGACCAAAACCTCACCCCACATTCAAGCTTTGCACCTGAAAATAAACTGCTTTGCTAACAAGGTGGTGATCGTACGTCCAATCCCCATAGTGGTGAGCCTACTGAGTAGCTTAGCATTTTAATACAGCCAAACGGGGCAAATGTGCACCTTTTTTTATTATGCCTCAAGATATAAAATATCTTAAAAATCACTTAGACAAAGGACATATATAATCTTTGTACAGCAGCAAAACCTGGGAGAAAAACATAAATAAGGATTGCTCATTGACTGAGTTCGACCCCAAGGTCTTCACCGGGGACAAAATCAAACAGCAAGAACAAATCACAACAACAAACACGACATAAGATATAATCCATGGTTTAATCTGGCAGCCATAACATAAAGTTACCAGGAACCTGTGTGTCAAGGTATGCCAGTTATACTTAACGTCTTTATTCTGGTTTAGAAGACTCTGCAGAGTCTGTATACAACCAGTTTAATTTAAATTGCCTTGCTCTAAAAGCTATGTGCATCCTATCTATTTTTAGATGCATTAATTTTCCCTGCCTTTACTACTTCCTATTTGTAGCTGTGCTCTCTTGTTCTTGCAGATGGTTGTATTTTGAACAAAACTGGTTATAGTCTAATTTATCCATTCCTATAATTATCTTATAAACCTGTATTAGGTCACCCTGAATTCTTCTCTTTTCTAGACGCTGTTTTTCTGAGTCGCTCCTCATAACTGTAATTCTGGAATCCCACTATCAGCTTTGTCGCTATTTTTTCTATCCTTTCCAGCATGTTTATATCCCCTCTATGATAAGAACTCCACACCTGTACAAAGTACTCCAATCTAAGTCTAACTAATGCTTTTTACAGTTTGACTATCATTTATGGAAAATAGTAGACCGAACAATTAATGTTCAATATGATAGCACATAAAATGAAAATTAAAAAGTGCACATGTTCACACAGTAGATGAAAACAGAAGTTGGTATGCATTTATTTATATTTATTCTACATGTAATCATATTGAGCCTTCCTTGTTGGGCCTAATCTTTTTACATGTAATTGGGGGATGGCGTGGGCTAGTGGTTAAGTGACACGGATCCCATTCTGAAGGTGCTGGGTTTGATCCCCATCACAGCACCGGCTGTTACCCCGGGGTAGCAAACCCTTAGAGAATGCAGGAGGAAGCAGACCCTTCCATAAAATGCATGCCGAAGTAGGATGCAGTGGGCCGACAGGCGCACAATAAAAACCGTAGTGCAACGCACACCGCCTTAGGAAATAAAGACATAAGTCAAACGCTAAAAAAAAACCCAAAACAAAAACCCAAAACAAACGTGTAATCATACTGAGCATTTCTTGTTCGGTCTATTCTTTTTATATAACTGGCATTCTATGACTCCTATGTCCCTGGCCACTTTCTGGTTATGTCTGCTAGCTCTATCCATTTGTTATACATCTTGCCCATAATCCTGTTGTGATTTGTCAGTTGTTATTGTTCATTCTTTGTCTCTGACAAAGACCACGTCTCATTTTGTTTTTGTCCTAGTGTGGTCACTAATCTCTCAAATATTTGCGTTTTTATCAACTTTTGACCTGCAGTACTACCACAGCTCTGATTTATTTATGTTCCATGGAACACCTGGACAAACAAAATATGTTTGAAACAATGGCAGAAGGCACTCACGTAAATTTCATAAATCTCTCATAGACCCGCTTATGGTGGGTGTCCATCTTCCTCGGTGAAGATTTCTTGTGCCAGAATGGCTGTGACATTCCCATAGATAAATCTTTGGACAAGCCCAGCCAACTGAGGTGAGCAACGTTCTGTGGAGAAAGATGTATGTCAGGACAAACAGACCATTGCTAATGAAATGCTTGCTGAACGCAACAGGATAAGTTCAATGAAAGCATACTTGATTTGATGTATTGATTTATTTTAAAAGAAGAGGAGACATTTTAATTTCCAAGAGTATCTGCAGCTCGGAAAATGTGAACTGTTTGCACAGTAAACAATAATAAAATATACTTTATATATATAGGATAAGGTTAAGGTAGACAGACCATATAAGATAAGGTTAAGGTAGCCAGACCATATAAGATAAAGATAAGGTAGCCAGACCATGTAATAGAAGGTTAAGGTAGCCAGACCATACATATAAGGTTAAGGTAGGCAGCCCATATAAGATACGGTTAAGGTAGACAGCCCACATAAGATAAGGTTAAGATAGCCAACCCAAATAAGGTTAAGGTAGCCAGCCCATTTAAGGTTAAGGTAACCAGCCCATCTAACTTAAGGTTAAGGTAGCCAGCCCATATAAGATAAGGTTTAGGTACAGGTAGTTACATTGTAATTACTGCAGTAAGTGATGAAGTGTTCAAGACTTCATTGTATGAGATCTGTTTTATTGGGACTGAAGTTTCCGAATGTCCTGCCTTCCCTAAATCTAAAAGAGTCAGATGGCCATTTTAAATTGGGTAGACTGGAGCATGGTTCAACTATGTTGTTGTTGTTGTTGTTGTTGTTGCTGTTTGCGACTACCCATAATGAGTAGGTTACTCTTTTGTGCACCCTGAAAAGGATGTTAAGTGGTGGGTATCAGCAGTTTTCCTCACATCCGAGCCTGCTGATGAAGGTGGACCAGGGTCCCCCAGGCGGTTATGCTATGCTTGGCTTCATCTGCATGTCACTCACTACTATGGGAAATCATTTCGATCCCTCATCTCATTAGCCAAGCTGCCATGAAAACAGCCCGTTTCCAGGGAGGGCTACTAGGAAGCTGAGGTGAGGGTCTTGGCCAGTATGTTTTGCCTGAACCTGACTAACATGTCTGATCAGTATATTTTGCCTGATTAGAATTAGTCTTCCTCCCAACAAAACTGTGTAGATAGAAAATTTATCCGTCAAAGGTAACTGCTTTTATAGCTTCACCATATGAAAACAATAAAATACTTCAGATTTTTATTACAGCTACATGCCAACGGATATCAGGTGACTGTATGTCAAGGTAACTGACAATGATTGTGACCTTCAGGTAACGAACAATGGTTGTGTCCTTCAGGTAACGAACAATGGTTTTGTCCTCCTTGAAACGAACAATGGTTGTGTCCTTCAGGTAACGGGCAATGGTTGTGTCCTTCAGATAACTGACAATGATTGTGTCCTCCAGGTAACTGACTATGGTTGTGTCCTTCAGATAACTGACAATGATTGTGTCCTTCAGGTAACGAACAATGGGTTTGTCCTTCAGATAACTGACAATGATTGTGTCCTCCAGGTAACGAACAATGGTTGTGTCCTCCAGGTAACGGGCAATGGCTGTGTCCTTCAGATAACTGACAATGATTGTGTCCTTCAGGTAACGAACAATGGTTGTGTCCTTCAGATAACTGACAATGATTGTGTCCTTCAGGTAACGAACAATGATTGTGTCCTCCACGTAACGAACAATGGTTGTGTCCTTCAGGTAACGAACAATGGTTGTGTCCTTCAGGTAACGAACAATGGTTGTGTCCTTCAGGTGGTAACTGACAATGGTTGTGTCCTTCAGGTGGTAAATGACAATGGTTGTGTCTTTCAGGTAACGAACAATGGTTGTGTCCTTCAGGTAACGAACAATGGTTGTGTCCTTCAGGTAACGAACAATGGTTGTGTCCTTCAGGTAACGAACAATGGTTGTGTCCTTCAGGTAACGAACAATGGTTGTGTCCTTCAGGTAACGAACAATGATTGTCTCCTACAGGTAACTGATAATGATTGTGCAATAAACAAATCATTGTAAATATTCAATTTTTAAATATAAATTATAAACAAACTTTCAAACACATGAAATCCCTCGTGTGAGTCCAGAAGAACAATTGCAGCTTTCTAAGAATGGTGTTAAAGGCAACTAATGTGGATTGTCCATGTGGCTTGCAACCTCTTCATGTAAAATACATTATAACAGAAACCACTCAGTTCAGTTCAGCTCATCCCGTAACCCATCAGGTCGTTGGGGCACACACGAAGACACTCCCAAATCCCACGCCATCCCTCTCTGTCTGTCGCCGCCAGACGTATCTCACAGGGACGAAGGCCCGACCACTCAGTGATGTTGTCCACCCATCTCTTCCTTGGACGTCCTCGCCCTCTCTGTCCCGGTACGGAACCAAAGAGTACCAAGTTGGTAATTCCGTTGGACCTCGCGACGTGCCTGCACCAGACCATCTTTCGTCTTTTGATAGCTGTGAACAGATCTTCAAAAGGTCCAATAGCGTCTCCAACTCTCTAACGGATTTCTACGTTCGTGACACGATCTTTATATGTAACATTTAGGAGATTTCTATAGCACCGCATTTCTATTGCATGTATTCTGCCCTGGATATCTGCTGTAATGGTCCAGGTCTCGCAGGCATACATAAATATTGATAGCACCAAAGAGCGCATTAGTCTAACTTTTATGCCGAGGGCGAGGCGCTTGTCTCGCCAAAGAGGTTTCAGCCGAGTCAGCGCCGCTGTTGCTTGTGCTATTCTTGCAATTACCTCTGGCTTCGATCCCTCTTCGCTGATCAACGATCCCAGATATTTGAAACGTTTTACCACCTCAAGTTCCCGCCCATTTGCCTCTATGACAAATTTAAACCGTGCTATGTTATTGGTCATGAGCTTTGTTTTATCAGCATTTATTTCCATACCAAAACTCAGGACCGCTCTATCCAATCTACCAATCAACTCCTGGAGTTCCCTTTCTGTGCCTTCCAATACATCAATATCATCAGCAAATCGGAAGTTAGTGATACGCCTGTCACCTATTTTAACCGTGCCAACATGTCCGTTTAAGGTCGTCTCCATTATTCTCTCCAAGAATATATTGAAGAGTGTTGGGGAGAGTATACATCCCTGTCTCACACCCACCGTCGTACGGAACCAATTGCCTAGCGTTCCCTCTACCGAGACTGCGCTGGTCGCCTGCTCATAAAGGTTTGCAATTACCCTCACAATATCACTGTTGAACTTATAATGCCTCATTGTTGACCATAGCGCCGCATGCCACACTCTGTCAAACGACTTTCTAAAGTCAATGAAGGCATGGTAGAGTTGTTGTTCATACTCTGAGTACTTCTCATTAATTAGCCGAAGATTAAATATCTGCTCGATGCTACTCTTTCCCGCTCGAAAGCCCGCTTGTTCTTCGGCAATGATATTCTCTGCCTGTGGTTTCAGTCTGTTAAGTATTATCCTCAAGAGAACTTTACTTGGATGACTTATCAGACTGACTGTTCGATAGTTCTGACACATAAATAGAAGCCACTATTGTCAAGAAAATACAAAGTGCTTTGACTCGGACTTCCTGTAAGGGCTCAACTCAGGCGTTGACAATATGCTTTGCAAGGAGCGTACATGGGACAAGAAGCAGACTACAGAAAGAATACTATTGTACGTGGCTACTCGAACAGGATCTACTGAGCAGATCTAGAAATACTTGATGCTAAAGACATGACATATCAAATTCAATGATTTACATAAATAACTTACAAATATATACATAACATGTCATCAATTTATGTGTATATGTGTGTACTTGTTCTTGTGTGTGTGTGTATGTGGATGTGTACGTCTGTGAGTGTGCTTGTATATGTGTATATATATATATATATATATATATATATATATCCTGGTGCCATCGTCTTCTTGGTCTATCCCTCCCTCTTTTGCCTGGCACCATACCTTCCATCACCGTTCTCTCAAGACCGTTGTGTCTCTTGATGCGACCAAAGTACTTGCATTTTCTAGCAAAAAAAAAGGCACCAAGATATCCAGGAATGTCTGAGTATGACTGTGGCGGAAGCTGGTGTTTTGGCAAGGGAACGAGTTTCTTTCAGACAGACTGTGTTGGGAGCGACGTTCTACAAGGGACATGCTACATGATGATGATGATATATATATATATATATATATATATATATATATATATATATATATATATATATATATATATACCTTTAGCTCACTATATGAATTAAAAAATCAATGAATTTTTATGAAAATGATTTCTCACCTCTAATTTCTCCTTAAAATTGTCTACTTTCAATTTGAGTTCTCTGAAAGTATCTGGCATTTCGCCATTGTCTATGTAAACCTTCTTTTCTAAAACTGACAACCTGCAATACAGATGAAGAGAGCAAAGACGTGATGTTTTCTTTTGTGTTCGTTAATATATATATCTTGTTTGTATTGCATGTGTGTGTGTTCTTTGTGTATGTAAGAATTAGTGTGTGTGTACGAGCAGTAGAGTTTCTCACGCTTAGATTGGACTGTACAGTCATATGCAGTCATATCTGAATAATCATGTCTTGCACTGTTGCCATCTCCGCTTGCGATAGGCAACTAACTAACTGTGTGTGTGTATGAGTGTGTATATATGTGTGTGTGTGTGTGTGCAGACTGACATAAGGCAAATAAATACACTATGTATGTCCTGATAGCTGACACAGCTTATGTTTGATCATTGATCTATAATTTGCTGTCAGTAGGCCATTAAATAATGTAAAACCAGCATTTATCTCACTTATTCATTAAAACTTAATCAGTCTTCAAACGTCATATAAATTCAGCATGCACATTTCTCTTACAATTCAGTAATCTCATGTCACTAAGTGTCAATATCCTGTTCGTCCTTCATGGGTGATGAAGCCAGCTCTCTATTTATTGTTCCTCCATTTGAAATATGTTCGATAAGCTGATGGGTTTGAAGGAGCCGGGTCAGGAAAACCCTTGGACAAAGTGGGCAAGGAATGTTCACCTGACGTGAATGCTTCATTTCCATGGCTGTTCTAGCCTCGATCAAAGTGGGCAAGGAATGTTCACCTGACGTGAATGCTTCATTTCCATGGCTGTTTGAAAACCCTTGGACAAAGTGGGCAAGGAATGTTCACCTGACGTGAATGCTTCATTTCCATGGCTGTTCTAGCCTCGGACAAAGTGGGCAAGGAATGTTCACCTGACGTGAATGCTTCATTTCCATGGCTGTTCTAGCCTCGGACAAAGTGGGCAAGGAATGTTCACCTGACGTGAATGCTTCATTTCCATGGCTGTTTGAAAACCCTTGGACAAAGTGGGCAAGGAATGTTCACCTGACGTGAATGCTTCATTTCCATGGCTGTTCTAGCCTCGGACAAAGTGGGCAAGGAATGTTCACCTGACGTGAATGCTTCATTTCCATGGCTGTTCTAGCCTCGGACAAAGTAGACAATGAATGTTCGCCTGAGAGCTTGATTTTCCTGGCTGTTCTAGCCTGTATCTATTGTTAGCTGCTATTTATATTCATGCCTGTCATGTTGCTATACCTTCAGAAAGACATGTACGCCAAGCGGTGTGGTCATGCTCAGCATCTTCCGAAATGACATGTCAAAGACGCTTGGTGAAACCTTTCACGTGTCTTTAAATCGCTTATTTAGTACACAATGTGAACGTGCACCCTTCTGTACCTGACCATAACAGAGTATTTTTGGCACCGAATGGTCTAGCTAGTGTGTTGACTACATGACCTCTTCAGTGGATCTACGACGGGTCCTTTTTTCCGTCTGGTAACCATCTTCTCATTGGTTTGCCTCTGCTTCGTTTGCCAGGTGGTAGCATTCCCTCTAGCATTGTGTTTTCTAAACCATTGTGGCTTTTCGAGTGGTCAAAGTCATTTTTGGTTTTAACCATGCCACTAACATTTCAGTATTCTCCAGGCACTATCATTCAGTGCTCATCAATCATTAGTAATTATAATTTCATACATCAAATAAAATGATGTTTTTTTCCCCATCTTAATCTTGACTGCTATATTTCACACATCACTGGTTGTTGTTTGTTGGTTATTGTTTGTTGTTTGTTGGTTGTTGTTTGTTGTTTGTTGGTTGTTGTTTGTTGGTTGTTGTTTGTTGTTTGTTGGTTGTTGTTTGTTGTTTGTTGGTTGTTGTTTGTTGGTTGTTGTTTGTTGTTTGTTGTTTGTTGTTTGTTGTTTGTTGGTTGTTGTTTGTTGGTTGTTGTTTGTTGTTTGTTGGTTGTTGTTTGCGAATGCCCACAATGAGTAGGTTTACGGGAGTAGTGCGCCCTGAACAGGACGTTAAGTAGCTGGTTGCGATAGCTTTCGTCACATCCCGGGCGAGCTGATGAAGGTGGTTATGTTATGCTTGGCTTCACCTGCATGTCACTCACTACTATGGGGTCACGTCGATCCCTCACCTCGTTAGCCAAGCTGCCATGAAAACAGCCCGTTTCCAGGGAGGGCTACGAGGAAGCTGAGATGAGGGTCTTGGCCATTATATTTTTCCTGACCCTGACTGACATGTTTGCTCAGTATATTTTGTCTGACCTGATGTTAATCTCTATCCTCACATATCAATAATAATTCAGTATCCACACATTGAGAATTCAGTATCCATAACTCACTAATAACTCAGTATCCATAAGTCACAAATAATTCAGTATCCACACATAATTGGTAACTCAACACTAGCACATCATTAATAATTCAGCAAACACACATCACTTATAATTCATCAATCACAAGTTTTTTGGTTATGTCTGTGTTTCTTGTCACACATTAATGGAAATGTATTTTTCATACATCATTCGACATTCCTATTTTTCATACATCATTCGACATTACTATGTTTCATACATCATTTGACATTACTATGTTTCATATATCATTTGACATTACTATGTTTCATACATCATTTGACATTACTGTTTCATATATCATTTGACATTACTATGTTTCATACATCATTTGACATTACTATGTTTCATACATCATTTGACATTACTATGTTTCATACATCATTTGACATTACTGTTTCATATATCATTTGACATTACTATGTTTCATACATCATTTGACATTACTGTTTCATATATCATTTGACATTACTATGTTTCATACATCATTTGACATTACTATGTTTCATACATCATTTGACATTACTATGTTTCATACATCATTTGACATTACTGTGTTTCATACATCATTTGACATTACTATGTTTCATACATCATTTGACATTAGTGTGTTTCATACATCATTTGACATTACTATGTTTCATACATCATTTGACATTACTATGTTTCATATATCATTTGACATTACTATGTTTCATACATCATTTGACATTACTGTTTCATATATCATTTGACATTACTATGTTTCATATATCATTCGACATTACTATGTTTCATATATCATTCGACATTACTATGTTTCATACATCATTTGACATTACTATGTTTCATACATCATTTGACATTACTATGTTTCATACATCATTTGACATTACTGTGTTTCATACATCATTTGACATTACTATGTTTCATACATCATTTGACATTACTGTGTTTCATACATCATTCGACATTACTATGTTTTCATACCTCACTAGTATTTTCAATTTTTTGTTGCCACTAGTAGATAATTTTTTTTTTCATTTGTGACTAATAAACTGTGTTTTCATGTGTCACTAGCAACTCCGTTTTTTCTATATCAGTAATCAGTAAATCCTTCTGTTACATGCCAGTAGTAGTTATTGTTCTTCGTTCATACGTCATTAGTTATTGCTTACATTTTAACCATACGCCATTATTTATTGCGTTTCCTTGAGAAATGGCATTGGCCATTACTTTTTGTAATATGTAATTAGTCAATTTTGTTTTAATGGCACTAATAATTAAATACATTTTTAAATACACCTGTAGTAATTATTGTTGTTATTTAATTACTACAGTTACAAAATATATTGATTTTTATTACTGCAGTTACAATCCATGTGGGTTTTATTACTCCAGCCACAATCCATATAGATCACAATCTATATGGATTTATTGCACATTTGCCAACCAACATCAAACATACTCGTTTCGTAACAAACAGGTATACATCTGTGACCTGCTTGGACGAGCAAGTTTCTCACCTCTGATCTAATGCACTGATATCATATGAGCCTGAGGGAGAGGGCAGAAGACCGTTTTTGTCTGGGAAGAAATAAAAGAAAGTCCCTGTTAGACCACACCATGTTACAGACTGGCATCTGTTCTAAGTGTGGATGCGCCAGATACGTGAACACAAATACAAAACACAAAAACTTCACAAGAAGAAATATTATACTGCACAATTAAATGTAAATAAATAGAACATAAAACACACGAGTCAAGATATGATGATAAAATAAGGGAAAAAACATTCAACAGTACACAGAAAAAATATGCTCTTTACTAAAAAACAATCATCTTTGAGCAAAGGTCATGGCAAAAGACAATGAAAGAAATTAATATATGTATGCAGCGGACAGCATGCACTTTTAAAAGGACTGAAGAACTGTATCATATAGCCTATATGTATATATATATATATATATATATATACACACACACACACACATTTGTTTGTGTGTATGTGTGAATATGAGAATATAAACCATTCAATAGTACCTGCATTGACTCTTCCCCTTCTCTCTCTCTTCTCACCTCCCCCTGTTTCATTTGACTCTATCCCACAGTCACACCCTTGCACAACTTTCACACGCACCCTCGTGGTAAGCCCTTCCATTGCACTTTGGTTGGGCTAGCTTCTGAGGGCGCACAAACCTAGCATAGGTACATACAGACGCACACATTCATCCAAGCACTGGTTTATGCGTCCTGATATCGCCCAATGGACTACGGTCTGGGGTGGAAAATGGCGCGCCTCCGCCTGTAGAAACTAAGGAGGCAAACATCAAAGCAAAAAAAAAAGAATTAATTCAATCTGCAAGCGCCCATTTTATTGCCGCTGTTTCTGTACGTGCAGGAATTTAATTGGACAAGAAACTCAGTAGATTTAGTTGTGCTGAGGTTGTGGTAAAAGCACACAAGCCCATATTGTATGGGCATGTTTCAAGATCGTCTGAGTAGAACCAGATGGAAAGACAGCTTCAAAGAGTGGACGGGAAGGTCCATAGCTAGAACAAATATTCTAGCGCAAAATCGAGTGGAACGGAGGGAGCTGGTCCAACAATCTGCAAAATTGGTGCCCGAAATGATCTTTCAGGTTACCGGACTGATGATGAGTTTGTGGGAGATGACATTTAGTTGTGCTGGGGTTGTGGAAGATAGATTCAGTTGTGCTGGGGTTGTGGAAGATAGATTTAGTTGTTAAAGATAGATTTAGTTATGCTGGGGTTATGGGAGATAGATTTAGTTGTGCTGGGGTTGTGGAAGATATATTTAGTTGTACTGGGGTTGTGGAAGATAGATTTAGTTGTGCTGGGGTTGTGGAAGATATATTTAGTTGTTCTGGGGTTGTGAAAGATAGATTTAGTTGTGCTGGGGTTGTGGAAGATATATTTAGTTGTACTGGGGTTGTGGAAGATAGATTTAGTTGTACTGATGGTGAGGAAGATAGATTTAGTTGTACTGAGGGTGAGGAAGATAGATTTAGTTGTACTGAGGGTGAGGAAGATAGATTTAGTTGTACTGAGGATGAGGAAGATAGATTTAGTTGTACTGAGGGTGAGGAAGATAGATTTAGTTGAGGTGACTGAGGTTGGGGAAAGTAGATTTAGTTGATTTGAATTAAGTTGTTGAAGGTGGATTTGGCTGAGCTGAAGTTAGGGACGGTAGATTTGGATGAGCTGAAATTGTGGAAAGTAGATTTATGCTGTTGTAGTAAGACGAGAAAATTCTCAACCAAATAAAGCCTATTTCTCTCCATGAAAATCCTGGTTTCTAATCATTCCTAATCAATATTCCTGTATTCACAACTTGGCTTCCTACACAGCGAAGGGCCATCACTGCAGATACCTGGGCGCATTCAGGAAGCTGTGTTGTATGCTCTCTGTGACGAGACACTTTGTGTGCTCTTGAACTTTCGGTTTCCGTAGCAATTTGTTGTACACGAAAAGGTTGCTTACCCTACACACAACCCTCTTCAGTTGCATTTTATGACATCGGCCAGAATGTGCTGACCTTATTCTGTCATCTCCGAAAGGAGATGGAAGATCTACACATAAATGTAATGTATCAAAAAATCAATAATTCAATCAGTTGATTGATCTAATCAGTGAATGCTTTAAACTTCATCAGAAAGATGTTGGGTACAACTACTTTAAACTTCATCAGAAAGATGTCGGTACAGCTGCTTTAAACGTCATGAGAAAGATGTCGGTACAGCTGCTTTAAACGTCATCAGAAAGATGTCGGTACAGCCGCTTTAAATTTCATCAGAAAGATGTTGGGTACAACCAAAACACGTCACCTCGGACGCAGGTCCTTCGGTGTAGATAAACATCAGTAGGAAGAGAATGGAATTCAATGGAACACGGAGAAAGTGTGAAACGAAGTGAGAGAGGAAGAGAGAGAGAGAGAGAGAGAGAGAGAGAGAGAGAGAGAGAGAGATCATTAAAGCGAAGAATATAAATACTGGCAGACAGATATGTGCCGATTCATTCACTGATTAGGTCGATCAACTGATTGAATTGGCACATATCTGTCTGCCAGTATTTATCTTCTTCGCTTTAATGATCTCTCTCTCTCTCTCTTCCTCTCTCACTTCGTTTCACACTTTCTCCGTGTTCCATTGAATTCCATTCTCTTCCTACTGATGTTTATCTACACCGAAGGACCTGCGTCCGAGGTGACGTGTTTTGGTTGTACCCACCATCTTTCTGATGAAATTTAAAGCGGCTGTACCGACATCTTTCTGATGACGTTTAAAGCAGATGTACTGACAAATTTTTCTGATGACGTTTAAAGCAGCTGTACCGACATCTTTCTGATGAAGTTTAAAGTAGTTGTACCCAACATCTTTCTGATGAAGTTTAAAGCAGCTGTACCGACATCTTTCTGATGACGTTTAAAACAGCTGTACCGACATCTTTCTGATGACGTTTAAAGCAGCTGTAACCAACATCTTTCTGATGAATTTTAAAGCAGCTGTACTGACGTCTTTCTGATGACGTTTAAAGCAGCTGTGCCCAACATCTTTCTGATGACGCTTAAAGCAGTTGTACCGACATCTTTCTGATGACGTTTAATCACCTGACGTTTGAATGGTTCATGTTTTGTCCTGCTACACAGGTAACCATTTGTCAAATCTCTCATGAGCGTCTTCATTGGCCTTTCCATCCTTCTTTCCTGCAGGGTTCTTGCTTGGTGCTGGCCCACACATCTTCACGGCAGACTCCCCGCATCCTCCAAATTTATGACACGTCTCAAGTAACAGACAGCGGAGATGATGTACAGAGCTATACAGCCATAATACAAAACATGAAATGACGCGCACTGTCCCAAAATATACTTTTCATTACGCTAACGAGTAGCAGGTACTTGTGACAGTAAAACAAAATCCCAACTGTTAACAGGATTTTAATGAACATGTTCTCCGAGCACAAACGGTACAGACATCCCTGTCCTGTATTTGTTTAAGGATTGACATTTGCAAACACCAGGTTCTAAAATCACAAGGGATTCCGACTATGTACCCAGGAGATCGGACATCGTTCGCGTCGACAGAGGACAAACATAAGCTTGGTAATGAAGATCAAACATTGTTCAGGTTAATTATCAAATAATCTTTTTGATCTTGGAGGTAGCCGTATGAAACGTATGTATGTGTGTGTATGTATAAGTTGATATAATACATATTTGTTAACATTGCTGGACATTTAATATGAAGCATCCGGTAAAAAAGAATAGTAATATATATATATATATAATAATAATAAACACGCACACAAGCATACTCGTACATTAACACACACTCCCACACACAAACACACACATAAACACACACATAAACACACACATAAACACGTACGCACATACGCCCACATAAACACATACGCAAACAAACACACACACACACATAAATACACACACACGCACACACAGACATACACGCATGCACACAATCACAGACAAACACACACACAAGCACACACACACAAACATTCATAGGCATCTCAGTCTTTGCAGACCATGCGCATGGCGCCCTGTGAGTAGCCTCTCAGGGCGCAAGCCTGGGCGCCCACAATGATGAGATCCTGGGCTGCCCAAACTGCAGGATCGGCCTCTCGGCCTCGCTGGTGTAATCCAAAGAAATGCAAAGCCATGACAGTTGTGGCACCAGCTCAGCTGCAGTAGCTGACGGAACGAGTTCGCAATTTTGAAACCATCCGTCTTAGGTGCTACCACTCCGGATTTTCTGTCTGGGTTTACTCCCGTAGCCCTACTCTCTCCCGAGGTTTTCACAAGGTAGTGGAGTAACATACTCTCGCACAAACATACACGAACATAAAAACACACACAAGCACACACAAACACACGGACACAAGAACACAAACAACGCTAATAAAACCGCCATCTTGCCTTGTTTGACTTGCCCCAGTCTCTCCACATACTCACTTTCCTATCACATGTGATGCAACATGGAGCACACATGACTTGTAAAGCTCGCTTTATTATGAACAAATTGGCCCTGATAGCGTGAGTGACACATCTTCTACAAAATCATGTCGTTTGTGAACGTGAATCCTAGCTTGATACTTCAGAGGATAACGGCGTGTCTGCTACTGGATGCACACCTCTGCCATACTCACACACAACAACAACATAACAAAGTGCTCACTTACTGTAGTCAGCGGCAACTACCTCCAGTCTGTATCGACTGCTGGGCGAGTTCTCTGATAGTCTGGGCGATATGTTGACCAGGTTCTTCCTCGTGTTGTACAGTTTTAATATGTCTGATGGGCCGGCTTCAGCTGCAGCTCGGAAAGTTTCTGAACAAGAGAAAACAATAACACAAACATAAAAACAACGACAGGAGATAAAGCCACAACAACAACAATAATACCAGACTGGTGAAGGGACACATGATCTTCGATTACTTGCAACCAATGTATCCAAACAGGCAGGTGTACTGAACAGTCCACTTCGATAGCTCTGGACACCAGAACAAGGTCGACATCAGCTATTTGCATCGTCTACCACTCCTACAATAATCGACATAATCTCCTGCAATGATCGACATAATCTCTTGCAATAATCGACATCGTCTCTTGCTCCTGTGAGTATCGACATCGGGTTGACCTTGAGAATCGGTTAAACTTCCTTATGTGTTGTCTCAAATCTCTTGGTTCCAATTCATTCCTTACGTTTGTGTAGGCGTCCTGTTCATCACGCTCTGATGCATTCTTTCTTTATCTAATCTCTCACTTATTAGTATTTGGTTACTCATTAAATCCCGTACGTTTTTCTCGTGTGTGTGTGTGTGTGTTGTTTGTTTTTCCTTCCATATCTTTGTGTACATGTGTATGTTTAAATGTATTTGCTTGTATGGGTTGCACGAATGTGTTCATGTATTCGTCTCGTTTTTTGTCTGTGTGTAATCATTATGTACCACTAATGAAAAAACACCAAAAAATATAGGTAGACTATTCCAATGGTCAGAACAGATAGTACTTCAAGTAAACGTCTCATAGACAAAGATCATGGCTTCCACAGCCACAATGGTTGATATCAAGCTACAGGGGTGGGGGTGGGGGGTTAGATGGGGCGGACCTCTACAAAATGTCTAACACTACACATACCTGGGAAGCAAAATGACACAAAATGGATAATTTCTATTTCTTGTTTGGTCCACTATATTTCTTAACTGGCATATCATCTCACACTTTCCTGGCACATCCGTTTTAAGGTGGGTACTTTAAACCGCTCACTTTATATCACATTTTGTTTTCACTGGCTTGATCCACGACGAAGGCCTTGTCACCGAAATGCAGGTGTCGTTTTATTATTGTCCTAGTGCAGTCTCTGAGCCATTACCTGTACATTTTTGACCGACTAGTTCCATACTATGAACCGAAAGCCCATCTTAATATACCATGAATGTTGTAAAAGGTAGCTAAGTAGGGTTGTGAATGGGACCGCCAGCCTCAACATATGGAACTTAGTGTCAGAGAACGACCGTTATATGAATTCATACATGCTTGGACACAGGCTTCCTGCAAGCACGTCAGATAAAGCGGTGGCCTAATACAACATCAGGAGTGGGAAAAGAAAAACATGTGTGCCATGGGGCTATGATTCCATATCTGTATAGGTTAGAAATAATCTTAGATAAGTGGAATGACGGACAGACATAAACTCATCGACAAACGTGAGAACTTGGGATCATGCGACAGGGAGAAACGAGTATAACAGATAGACACACGGACAGACAACATGTAAGCACTTATAGACATCGACAGAGACATACAACTATACATACACTTTATTAACATACATATATTTATTCATACGTGCAGGCAGACAGACCGACAGATATGCATAAAGATGAACATATATACAAGCATTTAATTAAACAGGCGTATACTTGTAGATATATATATATATATATATATATATATATATATATATATATATATATATATATATATATATATATATATATTAGATGGATTCGATAGACAGACAGATAGACAGACAGATAGACAGACAGATAGACAGACAGACAGACAGACAGAGAGTTAGACAGACAGACAGATAGACAGACAGATAGACAGACAGACAGACAGATAGACAGACAGATAGACAGACAGACAGATAGACAGACAGATAGACAGACATTCAGAGAGTTAGATTGTAGATGGATGGGGATAGATAGGCGGACGGACTGGAATGCGGACGGACGGATAGGGCGGGCAAGCGGGCGGACGGACGGACGTATAGAGCGGGTAAGCGGGCGGACGGACGGACGGATAGGGCGGGCAAGCGGCGAATGGACAGACGGACGAACGGATGGACGAACGGGTGGACGAACGGGTGGGCGGTGGGCGGGCGGGTGGGCAGGCAGGCAGGCAGGCAGGCAGGCAGACAGAGACAGACAGACAGACAGACAGACAGACAGACAGACAGACAGACAGACAGACAGACAGACAGACAGACAGACAGATAGATAGATAGATAGATAGATAGATAAAACATCAGAACAAAAAGATATAGATTTATGCAAGGACAACAGCCCACAAAAAGAAGACAGCTCAGGTTGCAAAGAGCTTTTGTTCTGCACGTTTGTGGGGGGAAAAAACTTGACAGGAAAGATGGCAACATGGCGTTTGAAATTGAAAAAGTTTAAAATGCGAAATCCATTAGCTCTATCTAATGTAGCGTGTGCTAGAATAGAACTGGTGGAAATGGATAAACTGCTTCGGGTCACTGGTATTTGTGGAAACATGGCAAGAAATGAATCTTTATCTGTGCGAGAGAGAGAGAGAGAGAGAGAGAGAGAGAGAGAGAGAATGAGAGCGAGAGAGAATGTGTTTGTGTTTGTAAATGGCAATGGATCATGGGGTTAAGCATACAATGAACAATCTGCCGACCAGTTTGCAATTGCTTATTTTCCTTTGATTTAATGGATTGGCAAACAACAACACAAAGATGTACGTTCACATGTCGAAACAAAAACAGATTTTCGTAACATGACGAAAAAAACAGATTTACGTACACATGACAAAACAACAACATATTTTCGTTAACATGACGAAACAACAACAGATTTTTGTAACATGACGAAAAAAACATAGAGATAAGCAAATGACAGTTAATGAGAGGTATAGACAAATATCCATAAATGTATACCTGAAAGAGATTCCTATAAGGAATATATATATTTCCATAAGCTGACGAGCCATACGCTAGCCTGAGGACGTCACGGTGCCCGACAAGCGATCAGTGACTGTTACGCCTGGCCCCTATGCAGGTCCCAGCTCTGGTGTGAGATGAATGAAGCCGGAAGGCTTGCTTAGTGGGCTAGGTTCGAGTAGCTTATTACTCAGCTGCGTTGGGGCAAGTGATGTGGAAGGTGGTTAACCGATGTGCGAATCCATCTTAATAGACTCAAACACTAGAGGAAAGTAGACCCGCAGCATGTTACGCGCCATCTATGCTGCTCTTAACAAACTACCTAACCATGGTCGTGTTATGCCATGTCACACAGTTAGTCGCCTCTTACGACATGCTCTCGGGGAAGCAGTGGTTCTATTCTTGTCCTTGTCATACACAAAACCCAGGCGGACCATTTGGGAGAAATAAAATGAGATTTCAAAATTGCATGAAACTATAAACATTAACTATAGAGCTGTGAAAACTAATCAATTGGAGGGAAATGGAAGCAAAGATAACTAGCCTGATAACTGGTTGCACGTTAGCTTGATAACTGGTTGTACGTTAGACTGATAACTGGTTGCACGTTAGACTGATAATTGGTTGCACGTTAATTCACTAGCCTGATAACTGGTTGCACGTTAGACTGATAACTGGTTGCGCGTTAGCCTGATAATTTGTCGCACGTTAATTCACTAGCCTGATAACTGGTTGCACGTTAATTCACTAGCCTGATAATTGGTTGCACGTTAATTCACTAGCCTGATAACTGGTTGCACGTTAATTCACTAGTCTGTTTAACTGGTTGCACGTTAATTCACTAGCCTGATAACTAATTGTACATTAGCATGCAAATTCAAGTATGGACAATGTTGTGGAAGGTTCCTAGTCTGATATTGTGTTTTAATTTCTTTTCTCCTCTTTGGCAATATTTTCAAAAGCTGTAAATAAATACAAGGACAAATAAACAAATTTGTGGAGGAAAACTACTTCTTGAAAACTATTATGTACAAGCAATGATTTTAAACACAGGAAGAGCAACTGAATACGTACTGGTCTGCAGTGCTTTCTTTCCTTAACCCCATCTGGTCCCCCCAAACATTCTCTACACTGAATAAGTTCGTCGGCCAAACTGTCACAGCAAACCTAATCAGACATGACACGTCAGCTGTGTGCTTGACCTCATCTTTACCGATGAACCCAAATATGGAAGTGGGCTGCAAACTTTGTGGATAATGCAGTAGAAGTTTCCAGTCTCTTATTTAAGACAGCTAACAAGTGGTCAGTGATGAGCGAGATAGCTTTTATCTTACATCTTCGTTAGGGAAAATATTCTCTAGGTCAAATATTTGATCAGAAGTTCGGCATTTCTTTCTCTTTTTCTGAGTTTTGTGTCTGTCATCTAAATGGCTGATTCTGGTCTTTGCTTTTCCTTCAAACTTCTCAAATTCTCCTTTAGGTTGTAATGACGTAATGGGTAGAGTCACTTTACTGACTCGTGATTTGTGAAGAAAGGAAGAAAGAAGAAAGACGAAGGAAGGAGGAGGAAGGAAGAAAGAAAGGAAGGAAGGAAGGAAGGAAGGAAGGAAGGAAGGAAGGAAGGAAGAAGAAGAATAAGACCAAGTCCCCAAGACTATCTTATTCTCCAAACTACCTCGCTTCAACGAGAGACTTGAGACTTCCTGTCTTCTAGATCACCAAATGTGTGCGCCGTCTTCTTCTAGATCACCAAATGTGTGGGCGGTCTTCTTCTAGATCACCAAATGTGTGAGCCGTCTTCTTCTAGATCACCAAATGTGTGAGCCGTCTTCTTCTAGATCACCAAATGTGTGAGCCGTCTTCTTCTAGATCACCAAATGTGTGAGCCGTCTTCTTCTAGATCACCAAATGTGTGAGCCGTCTTCTTCTAGATCACCAAATGTGTGAGCCGTCTTCTTCTAGATCACCAAATGTGTGGGCCGTCTTCTTCTAGATCACCAAATGTGTGAGCCGTCTTCTTCTAGATCACCAAATGTGTGAGCCGTCTTCTTCTAGATCACCAAATGTGTGAGCCGTCTTCTTCTAGATCACCAAATGTGTGGGCCGTCTTCTTCTAGATCACCAAATGTGTGAGCCGTCTTCTTCTAGATCACCAAATGTGTGAGCCGTCTTCTTCTAGATCACCAAATGTGTGGGCCGTCTTCTTCTAGATCACCAAATGTGTGAGCCGTCTTCTTCTAGATCTTCACCAAATGTGTGGGCCGTCTTCTTCTAGATCTTCACCAAATGTGTGGGCCGTCTTCTTCTAGATCTTCACCAAATGTGTGGGCCGTCTTCTTCTAGATCTTCACCAAATGTGTGGGCCGTCTTCCAGTATTCCCCCAATGACAAATGCCTTGTGACCCAGTAAGTGCAGATCAGGGCGTATCACCGAATCGCTTTACAGCATCCTGGCCAATGAGGTGGAGGTCCAGAGTGGGATAATCGTTGTGCTGAGCCTACAAAGACACCTTGCTGCACTACAGTGAGAATGACCCAAGTAGACCTTGTTCAGTACACCTCGGTAAAAAGAAAGGGCCACTACAAATCGCTGACAGAGAAGATATGCCGAGAATAAATAGTTTGAGTAGCTTCGAAACAAAACAATCCAACCAACAAGATGTGCAGCATGGACAATGTCTTTCTAGAAACGTAACTAAAATAAAATTGTGCTTTAATTAATTACATGGCGCTGTAAGATATGCCTTTACGACATGGTACACATAACAACATACATTGACTAGAGTCATTTAGTCAATTGCTAGCTATTCAAACCACAACGGGCCATTTCTAGCAGAGTAGCCTGCCTCCCATCTCCGACCCCCCGCCTGCCTCCCATCTCCGACCCCCCGTCTGCCTCCCATCTCCGACCCCCCGTCTGCCTCCCATCTCCGACCCCCCGTCTGCCTCCCATCTCCGACCCCCCGTCTGCCTCCCATCTCCGACCCCCCGTCTGCCCCCCATCTCCGACCACCCGTCTGCCTCCCATCTCCGACCCCCCGTCTGCCTCCCATCTCCGACCCCCCGTCTGCCTCCCATCTCCGACCCCCCGCCTGCCTCCCATCTCCGACCCCTCGTCTGCCTCCCATCTCCGACCCTCCGTCTGCCTCCCATCTCCGACCCTCCGTCTGCCTCCCATCTCCGAACCCCCGTCTGCCTCCCATCTCCGACCCCCTGTCTGCCTCCCATCTCCGACCCCCCATCTGCCTCCCATCTCCGACCCCCCGTCTGCCTCCCATATCCGACCCCCGCCTGCCCCCCATCTCCGACCACCCGTCTGCCTCCCATCTCCGACCCCCCCCCCCCCGTCTGCCTCCCATCTCCGACCCCCCGTCTGCCTGTCATCTCCGACCCCCCCCCCCCGTCTGCCTCCCATCTCCGACCCCCCGTCTGCCTCCCATCTCCGACCCCCCGTCTGCCTCCCATCTCCGACCCCCCGCCTGCCTCCCATCTCCGACCCCCCCCCCCCGTCTGCCTCCCATCTCCGACCCCCCGTCTGCCTGTCATCTCCGACCCCCCCCCCCCCCCCCGTCTGCCTCCCATCTCCGACCCCCCGTCTGCCTCCCATCTCCGACCCCCCGTCTGCCTCCCATCTCCGACCCCCCGCCTGCCTCCCATCTCCGACCCCTCGTCTGCCTCCCATCTCCGACCCCCCGTCTGCCTCCCATCTCCGACCACCCGCCTGCCTCCCATCTCCGACCCCCCGTCTGCCTCCCATCTCCGACCCCCCTCCTGCCTCCCATCTCCGACCCTCCGCCTGCCTCCCATCTCCGACCCCTCGTCTGCCTCCCATCTCCGACCCCCCGTCTGCCTTCCATCTCCGACCCCCCATCTGCCTCCCATCTCCGACCCCCCGTCTGCCTCCAATATCCGACCCCCGCCTGCCCCCCATCTCCGACCACCCGTCTGCCTCCCATCTCCGACCCCCCCCCCCCCCCCCCCCCCGTCTGCCTCCCATCTCCGACCGCCCGTCTGCCTGTCATCTCCGACCCCCCGTCTGCCTCCCATCTCCGACCCCCCGCCTGCCTCCCATCTCCGACCCCCCGTCTGCCTCCCATCTCCGACCCCCCGTCTGCCTCCCATCTCCGACCCCCCGTCTTCCTCCCATCTCCGACCCCCCGCCTGCCTCCCATCTCCGACCCCTCGTCTGCCTCCCATCTCCGACCCCCCGTCTGCCTCCCATCTCCGACCCCCCATCTGCCTCCCATCTCCGACCCCCCGTCTGCCTCCCATATCCGACCCCCGCCTGCCCCCCATCTCCGACCACCCGTCTGCCTCCCATCTCCGACCCCCCCCCCCCCGTCTGCCTCCCATCTCCGACCCCCCCCCCCCTCCCCCGTCTGCCTCCCATCTCTGACCCCCCCGTCTGCCTCCCATCTCCGACCCCCCGTCTGCCTCCCATCTCCAACCCCCCGTCTGCCTCCCATCTCCGACCCCCGCCTGCCTCCCATCTCCGACCCCCCGTCTGCCTCCGACCCCCCGTCTGCCTCCCATATCCGACCCCCGCCTGCCTCCCATCTCCGACCCCCCGTCTGCCTCCCATATCCGACACCCGCCTGCCTCCCATCTCCGACCCCCCGTCTGCCTCCGACCCCCCGTCTGCCTCCCATCTCCGACCCCCCGTCTGCCTCCCATCTCCGACCCCCCGTGTGCCTCCCATCTCCGACCCCCCGTCTGCCTCCCATCTCCGACCCCCCGCCTGCCTCCCATCTCCGACCCTCCGTCTGCCTCCCATCTCCGAACCCCCGTCTGCCTCCCATCTCTGACCCCCCGTCTGCCTCCCATCTCCGACCCTCCGTCTGCCTCCCATCTCCGAACCCCCGTGTGCCTCCCATCTCCGACCCCCCGTCTGCCTCCCATCACCGACCCCCCGCCTGCCTCCCATCTCCGACCCCCCGTCTGCCTCCCATCTCCGACCCCCCGTCTGCCTCCCATCTCCGACCCCCCGTCTGCCTCCCATCTCCGATCCCCCGTCTGCCCCCCATCTCCGACCACCCGTCTGCCTCCCATCTCCGACCCCCCCCCCCGTCTGCCTCCCATCTCCGACTCCCCCGTCTGCCTCCCATCTCCGACCCCCCGTCTGCCTCCCATCTCCGACCCCCCCCCCCGTCTGCCTCCCATCTCCGACCCCCCGTCTGCCTCTCATCTCCGACCCCCCCGTCTGCCTCCCATCTCCGACCCCCCGTCTGCCTCCCATCTCCGACCCCCCCCCGTCTGCCTCCCATCTCCGACCCCCCCCCCCCTCCCGTCTGCCTCCCATCTCCGACCCCCCCCCCCCCCCCCCGTCTGCCTCCCATCTCCGACCCCCCGTCTGCCTCTCATCTCCGACGCCCCGTCTGCCTCCCATATCCGACCCCCGTCTGCCTCCCATCTCCGACCCCCCCCCCCCGTCTGCCTCCCATCTCCGACCCTCCGTCTGCCTCCCATCTCCGACCCCCCCCCCCCCGTCTGCCTCCCATCTCCGACCCCCCGTCTGCCCCCCATCTCCGACCCTCCGTCTGCCTCCCATCTCCGACCCCCCGTCTGCCTCCCATCTCCGACCCTCCGTCTGCCTCCCATCTCCGACCCCCCGTCTGCCTCCCATCTCCGACCCCCCGTCTGCCTCCCCTCTCCGACCCCCCGTCTGCCTCCCATCTCCGACCCCCCGCCTGCCTCCCATGTCCGACCCCCGCCTGCCTCCCATCTTTGACCCCCCGTCTGCCTCCCATCTCCGACCCTCCGTCTGCCTCCCATCTCCGAACCCCCGTCTGCCTCCCATCTCCGACCCTCCGTCTGCCTCCCATCTCCGACCCCCCGTCTGCCTCCCATCTCCGACCCCCCGTCTGCCTCCCATCTCCGACCCCCCGTCTGCCTCCCATCTCCGACCCCCCCCCCCCGTCTGCCTCCCATCTCCGACCCCCGTCTGCCTCCCATCTCCGACCCCCCCCCCCCCGTCTGCCTCCCATCTCCGACCCTCCGTCTGCCTCCCATCTCCGACCCCCCCCCCCCCCCCGTCTGCCTCCCATCTCCGACCCCCCGTCTGCCCCCCATCTCCGACCTTCCGTCTGCCTCCCATCTCCGACCCCCCGTCTGCCTCCCATCTCCGACCCTCCGTCTGCCTCCCATCTCCGACCCCCCGTCTGCCTCCCATCTCCGACCCCCCGTCTGCCTCCCCTCTCCGACCCCCCGCCTGCCTCCCATGTCCGACCCCCGCCTGCCTCCCATCTTTGACCCCCCGTCTGCCTCCCATCTCCGACCCTCCGTCTGCCTCCCATCTCCGAACCCCCGTCTGCCTCCCATCTCCGACCCCCGTCTGCCTCCCATCTCCGACCCCCCGCCTGCCTCCCATCTCCGACCCCCGCCTGCCTCCCATCTCCGACCCCCCGTCTGCCTCCCATCTCCGACCCTCCGTCTGCCTCCCATCTCCGAACCCCCGTCTGCCTCCCATCTCCGACCCTCCGTCTGCATTCCCATCTCCGACCCCCCGTCTGCCTCCCATCTCCGACCCCCCGTCTGCCTCCCATCTCCGACCCCCCGTCTGCCTCCCATCTCCGACCCCCCGTCTGCCTCCCATCTCCGACCCCCCGTCTGCCTCTCATCCCCGACCCCCCCCCCCCCCCGTCTGCCTCCCATCTCCGACCCCCCGTCTGCCTCCCATCTCCGACCCCCCGTCTGCCTCCCATCTCCGACCCCCCGTCTGCCTCCCATCTCCGACCCCCCGTCTGCCTCCCATCTCCGACCCCCCGCCTGCCTCCCATCTCCGACCCCCCGTCTGCCTCTCATCTCCGACCCCCCCCCCCCGTCTGCCTCCCATCTCCGACCCCCCGTCTGCCTCCCATCTCCGACCCCCGCCTGCCTCCCATCTCCGACCCCCCGTCTGCCTCCCATCTCCGACCCCCCGTCTGCCTCCCATCTCCGACCCCCCGTCTGCCTCCCATCTCCGACCCCCCGTCTGCCTCCCATCTCCGACCCCCCCGCCTGCCTCCCATCTCCGACCCCCCGTCTGCCTCTCATCTCCGACCCCCCCCCCCCGTCTGCCTCCCATCTCCGACCCCCCGTCTGCCTCCCATCTCCGACCCCCCGCCTGCCTCCCATCTCCGACCCCCCGCCTGCCTCCTACCGCCCGTTTATATTGGTCTAAGACAATGCTTGTCGTGATTACCATCTTATCTCACAATGGTTAACCAGTCAGTTCGAAGAATAGAAGCGATATTCCTGGAATGTTAGTCATGCTTCAAGTTAGCATGTTATGTCATTAATTCAGCCCCACAACAAATACAAATAAGACTGGTGGTTCTGTTTCCTCCTGCTCCTGCGGAACCCTCGAACCACCATGGCAGCGCATGCCCACGTATATCTTTCCAATCTCCTCTTCTCTGGAGTTTTCGAGACATGGGCAGTGGACAGGAGACTGCCTGCGCCGGCTGCTCAAGGTCAAATGGTAGGACATTATCCCCAACTACAAAGTGCTCCAAAGAGCATCTACACTCTGTTGTAGAGCGCCCATGTTCATTGGACTGGGTATGTTGTTCACTTGCCCGACCAGAATTTGCCTAAGCCACTCATTTATGGTGCTCTCAAGACAGCCAAGCGTCCATCGAGTGTGCAGAAGAGAGGGTTTAAGGATTAGTATAAGACATCTATGAAATAGCTCGATATTGACGTTGCCTCTTGAGAGTCGCTTTCGTCGGATCACTCAGCCCGGTGCTCTGCAATCACACCAAGGTGCTCACTTGGCTGAGCAGAAAATCTCAGATACAGCGAGGTAGAAAAGAACAACATGAAAGGTCCTCACGTAGGACGCCTCGCTTACTAATGCCATCCACGCGTGCCCCTCGTGCGTTATGATGTGCAGATCGGGGCTAAGACTTCCCAGTCACATACAGACTCATACGTTACTGCGTCTGCTCACACAAATCTGACGCTGCGCCATTTTCGTTGGTGATGGACAACTACGACTACATAATAATTGCATCCTGTTCGTTGTACTTTTCTTTCTATAATACCATTTAATAAAATACACTTTTCATTTATTTAAATACTTTTTTTTTGCAAACAAAAAACCAGAACACCAAACTAATTGTTGGGATTTCTTGTACTTCCTCATTCACTCTCAAATAATGAAATGTGTTTTCCTCATAAACTAGGCCGACCTTCTTAGAATTCGCTCATTACCATTCAGTCTTGCAGTTGGATTAGGGAGGGTCATGTAGTTATTCTGCTCGTGTAGTAGAATCGGCAGACCTGCACACCATATTCCACCGTTTGCTTGTTCTTCCCACATGGGCACGTGTCTATGTGTCCAAGTTTTACTTTGTTGACACTTGTTCCAAAGCAGGACATCGAGCTAGGACAGGAAACCATTGAGGATGGCAGCTCCTATATCTACCTAGACTAAGAGAGAGGAAACAAGTGTGGATGTCAACTCCTATATCTACCTAGGGCAAAAGAGAGGAAGCCATAGAGGAAGTCACCTCCTATATCTACATAGACCAAGAGAGAGGAAACCATTGAGGATATCAACTCCTATATCTACCTAGACCAAGAGATACATGACAACCACAAAATCTCTAGACTACGAAAAGCAGCTTGAAATTCCTTGAACTCCATAAAGCCAATACTCTGTTAGATGAAAGACACCACGGCGCGAGCACACACTTTCAATTTCAAGATTATTCCAGCAATGATTTACGGATGTGACGTGTAGAACCTGCGCTAAACATATGATGATAAGATCAGAGCCACTCAAAGATTAATGGAACTGCACGCATTAACAATTTCGTGCAAGCAGTTAACATCCGAAACGAAGAAAATCGAAATCAAACTTTGTTTCGGGACGTCGTGAAAGCAGCTATATTACGCTAACATCGTTGGGCTGGACACGTGGTACACATGCCTGACAACAGACGGACACGGGATACACATGCCTGACAACAGACGGACACGGGATACACATGCCTGACAACAGACGGACACGGGATACACATGCCTGATAACAGATGGACACGTGATACACATGCTTGACAACAGACGGACACGGGATACACATGCCTAACAACAGACGGACACGGGATACACATGCCTGACAACAGACGGACACGGGATACACATGCTTGACAACAGACGGACACGTACAACAACGTTTTGGTGGTCATATGCCTGTACACCTCCACGGGGTCGCCCACCTATGCGATGACGAGATGGGCTGATCAAAGACCTATTCCCACATTGGTACAGCCCTGCAGAAGATCGGAACAGAATACATAGTATTGTTGGCTTCCTCGCATCTGGCGGTCTGACGAGGATGATTATGTCTGATGGGATGATTTCTCAGTCTGCAGTGACCCATTCGCAGGCTGAGTATTGTCACTTTATCTCCCCCTGGCAAAGAGTAGCATGCTTCTGATATTTCAGTTCCTTAGTGTTCTTTGTACAACTCGTCTTTGAATTGGCGTTTTACCATTGTCTTCATATCTTCATGTGTAGCTCTGTTGTCTGTTTGAAGTATTCCGCCTCCCTCTTTTGCCAGTCTATCTGCCTCCTCATTGCCGTGTGTATCTTACAGTGTGCAGGAATCCACTGAATGTTCACTCTGTTGAAATGTTGGCTAGTTTTCACGAGTGCCTCAGACAGGCTGTCTAATTCATTGTTTTTGTTTTCTGATGACAATTATGAATTACAGGGAATCTGTAAGGAAAACTATCTTGTCTCTGACATGGTTCCTGTTTTTCATGATGGCCATTACAGTTATTTTAAGTGTCTCAGCCTCAGCTCCCAAGACGTTTGAGAAATTTTCAGAAACCACTGAGAAATGGATTTCCTGTCTGTTATTTAATTTTGTGTAAACATCTCCTTCTTCATTTGTCATAGATCTCATTACTGATGCATCTGTGTCTATGATGGTCCATTCTGTGGTTGGAAATGTTCCTTGAATGTATTCTTCCTTCTTCTTCTTGTTCTGCCTTCGTTCTTACTCTCCCGCTATCAAGCCCTGAACGGGACATTGCAAGTAGAAGAATGTGTTGTGTCGCTAGTGTTCAGCGTGACTGCGATATTTGCACCTTTCGGTCCGACACATCCGTCTTCGGCAAGTAGGCTTTTTTTTTAGTACAGGGTTAGCCTTCTCTTTTCGATCCCTTCTCCTTAGCCAGCCTGCACTGTTGCAGCCTGTTATCCAGGATCACAGCGTGGAGGTGTAGAACGGTTTTGGGCGCTCTGGTTCGCTGGCCCTGACGCTACAGTTAGCTATGGGTCCCTGGCCCGGACACTACAGTTAGCTATGGGTCCCTGGCCCTGCCGCTACAGTTAGCTATGGGTCGCTGGCCCTGACACTACAGTTAGCTATGGGTCCCTGGCCCGGACACTACAGTTAGCTATGGGTCGCTGGCCCTGACGCTACAGTTAGCTATGGGTCCCTGGCCCTGCCGCTACAGTTAGCTATGGGTCCCTGGCCCGGACACTACAGTTAGCTATGGGTCCCTGGCCCTGCCGCTACAGTTAGCTCTGGGTCCCTGGCCCGGACACTACAGTTAGCTATGGGTCGCTAGCCGCTGCAGCTCATGCGCTGCTCGGCATCTTGAAGCAGAACATATTCTAAAGGTATATGTTTTCTCTCTAGTTCTGATTATGTGCCTTTTCCATCCCTTCTAGAATGTTGCCTATCAGCTCTGGGATATTGTGTCATGTTCCATGGTGAAGTTGCTTGTCTTTAGGGGCTCTGCCTTGATCTGAGCGATGTCTGGCATAGAAGGGTGTGCTGGGAATGGGTGCTAGTGATTTTGGTTTTTGAGCAAAGCCGTTTCTCTGGAGTCTGCTTCTGGCATTTTCTTTCAGTCTTTTGTTCAGTGGATAATTGGGGAGCCGTTTACATTTTTCTGTCATTTGTGGTACTCTGTAATCTCTTCTGTCATTTGTGGTACTCTGTAATCTCTTCTGTCATTTGTGGTACTCTGTAATCTCTTCTGTCATTTGTGGTACTCTGTAATCTCTTCTGTCATTTGTGGTACTCTGTAATCTCTTCTGTCATTTGTGGTACTCTGTAATATCTTCTGTCATTTGTGGTACTCTGTAATCTCTTCTGTCATTTGTGGTACTCTGTAATCTCTTCTGTCATTTGTGGTACTCTGTAATCTCTTGTCAGTCATGGGTTGTAGCTCTGTTATTTTCCTCATTTATGTTATTGGTGTTGATTTCATTGCTCTCGTAATAATTCTTTTCTGCTTGGTTTTGAATTTTTAGTTTCTTCAAAGTTGGATTTTGATGCTCTTGCCCAGTCTGGCATCCCATGTTGTAAGGCTGCTCTATTATTCCCTGTGAATAGCACTTTCAGCATCTGATGGCCAGCATCCCATGTAGTTCCTGCTAATATGGTCATTAGAGTCATTGGCTGTTTAGCTTTTTATCTACATTTGTTATTTGTCCATGTTAGTCTGCTGTACAGTGTTATGCCTAGATATATGGGGCTCTTTTCTTGTAGTACTTAATGCCCATTTAGTTTCTGTGACATTCTGTTTGCTTTATTTGTAAGTCTAACGATGTTATATGTTGTTTTCTTCTCATGATGTATAGGAGCCGTTTTTGAGTTGACTTTAAAACCTTGTATCTAGCACCAACATTATTTAAACAGTTAAATATCTGGATTTTAGTCTGAAATACGGCAACATGGTAACCGCGGTAGGTGAATAGATTCTGGTCATATTCTTCACAGATTGTGCCCCCCCCCCCCCTCTCTCTCTCTCTCTCTCTTTCTCTCAGTATTTCTTTAATTTTCTCTCTGTATTCGCTAGAGTATTTCGAGAGAAAGACAAACCCGTTTATCTCCCTAGGATATACAAGCAGTATCAATCTGGTAAATTATCACAGGATACTACCTCGCGTTCAGCTGCGTTGACGTCATATAGAGATTAGCGAGGAGTGCTAGAGGCTAACGTGGAGGTAACGTATAGGGGCTTGTGACGCCTGTGAGGAGCGAGAGATTGCCAAGAGAAGATACAAGATGACCAAATGTCGGACGAGAACGATTTTAATGTAAATAAACTGAACTTGGTAGCAGAGAGAGAGAGAGAGAGAGAGAGAGAGAGAGAGAGAGAGAGAAATAGAGAGAGAGAAAGAGAGAGAGAGAGAGAGAATGTAGTAATGTTCGCAGTTAGATCTCCAACAATCCATAGAGTCCTGGACCTTCCACATCATAAAGTCCGACATTCGAACAGACGACACGGATTCCACAGAATAGTGGGCACTCTCTCTTAAGATAATATGGACCATCTGGTATTAGGAGAACCCACCATAAAAGGGGATTAGAGAAAGGGGATTGGGGGGGGGGGGTCTAAAGACAATAAGGAAACTAATTAGGAGAGGGGGGGGGGGTCTAAAGACAAAAAGGAAACTAATTAGGGGAAGGGGTATAAATACAATAAGGAAACTAATTAGGGGAGAAGGTATAAAGACAATAAGGAAACTAATGAGGGAAGAAGGTATAAAGACAATAAGGAAACTAATTAGAGGAGAAGGTATAAAGACAATAAGGAAACTAATGAGGGGAGGGGGTATAAAGACAATAAGGAAACTAATTAGAGGAGAAGGTATAAAGACAATAAGGAAACTAATTAGGGGAGGGGGTATAAAGACAATAAGGAAACTAATGAGGGGAGGGGGTATAAAGACAATAAGGAAACTAATTAGAGGAGAAGGTATAAAGACAATAAGGAAACTAATTAGGGGAGGGGGTATAAAGACAATAAGGAAACTAATTGGGGGAGGGGGTATAAAGACAATATAGAGACTAATTAGGGGGGTGAGTCTAAAGACAATATATAAACTAATTAGGGGAAGGGGGGTCTAAAGACAATATAGAAACTAATTAGCGGAGGGGGGGGGGTCTAAAGGCAATAAGGAAACTAATTAGGGGAGGGGGGGTGTCTAAGGACAATAAGGAAACTAATTAGGGGAGGGGGTCTAAAGACAATATAGAAACTAATTAGGGGAAAGGGGGGGGGGGTCTAAAGACAATATAGAAACTAATTAGGGGAGGGGTCTAAAGACAATATAGAAACTAATTAGGAGAGGGGGGGGGGTGTCTAAAGACAATATAGAAACTAATTAGGGGAGGGGTCTAAAGACAATATAGAAACTAATTAGGGGAGGGGGGGGGGTGTCTAAAGACAATATAGAAACTAATTGGGGGAGGGGGGTCTAAAGACAATATATAAACTGATTAGGGGAGGGGGGGGGTCTAAAGACAGTATAGAAACTAATTATGAGAGGGGTTGTGGGGGGGAAATGGGATCAAGATGCTGAGCAGCACATGAGCTGCAGTGGTCAGCGACCCATAGCTGACTGCTAGCGTCAGGGCCAGCGAATCATAGCTGCCAAGACCCTTCTACACCTCACGAGGTGATCCTGGATAACAGGCTGCAGCAGGGCAGACTGGCTAAGGAGAAGGGATCGAAGAGGGAATGCTAACCGGGTAATAAAAAATGCTTGCTGAAGTCGGATGTGTTGGACCGAAAGGTGCAAATATCGAACAAAGAAGAAGAAGAAAACAGATAAATACTGATAATGACAGATTCAGTTAAGAAATAAAGAACGGAAGAGTACAGAAGGCAGCACATGAAATGATATCAACGGTTCCTCACCATCTTAGTCTTGTGGCTACATTCAGTGTTATGTCTACAGTCAGTGTCATGGCTACAGTCAGTGCCATGGCTACAGTCAGTGCCATGGCTACAGTCAGTGCCATGGCTACAGTCAGTGTCATGGCTACAGTCAGTGTCATGGCTACAGTCAGTGTTATGTCTACAGTCAGTGTCATGGCTAATAATAATAATAATAGCTGTCCATCGTTGTCGATGAGGACCGCCGACATCATCCTTGTCACAGATTTCCCTGTTGGGTGTGGGTGCGCATGTGGCTGAACAGGCCAATGCGAGCACGAAAACATCTGCTACATATCGGGCACACGAGGTTTGTAGAAGGGGATGGTGTTCCCGCTGCTCGGGATTTCCGCGTCTCGCGTCTGTTCTGGGCTTTCACAACACGGTCATCTTCACCGGCAGCTACACCCGATTTGACTGCACTTCTCCAGTCAGATCTGTTTTTCGCAAGACATTCCCAGGTGTCGAAGTCTATCTGGCAACTCTTTAGTGAGTCCTTCAGACCGTCTTTAAAATGTTTCTTTGGGCGCCCTCTCTCGCGCCATCCGTCTCTCAGCTCGCCGTAGAGAAGACTCTTTGGGAGCCGCTCGTCTGACATACGGACGAGGTGTCCGGCCCATCCTAGTCGTGCTTTTTCTAGCAGTGCATGTATGCTGGGCATGTTAGCCCTCGAGAGAACCTCGATGTCAGTGACACGATCTTGCCATCGGATGTGGAATATTCGCCTCAGGCAACCTGTGTGGAAGTGGTTTAACCTCCTTGCATGTCCAGAGTATACAGTCCAGCTTTCGCAAGCGTATAGTAGGGTTGGAATGATGGTTGCACGGTAGACTTTCAATTTGGTCTTGACGCTGATGCCACGACGTGCCCAGACCATCGAGTGCATTCTACCAAAGGCTGTGCTGGCCTTTGCCACCTCATCGTCTAGGCTGACAGATCTCGACAGCGTGCTGCCCAGATATGTGAATTTGTCTACGGCATTCAACGTCTGCCCGCTGACTGTAGTCTCTGGTTTTGTGTACGGCATGCCTGGTGCTGGTTGGTACATGACCTCTGTTTTTTTGGCATTTATGGTCAGGCCAAAATTTTCGCATGCGGCAGAGAACTGTGTCATGGCTACAGTCAGTGTTATGTCTACAGTCAGTGTCATGGCTACAGTCAGTGTTATGTCTACAGTCAGTGTCATGGCTACAGTCAGTGTCATGGCTACAGTCAGTGTTATGTCTACAGTCAGTGTCATGGCTACAGTCAGTGTCATGGCTACAGTCAGTGTTATGTCTACAGTCAGTGTCATGGCTACAGTCAGTGTCATGGCTACAGTCAGTGTCATGGCTACAGTCACTGTTATGGCTACAATACTGCATCGAGTGTAAACTATTGCAAGCATTTTAACACTCGGCTGTTGTTGAATAGCCTCCACGAGTGAGTTGACCATTTTGTGCGCTCTGGAAAAGGCGTTCCAGTAGCTTTCCTCACATGACGAGGGTCCTGATGAAGTTGAACCGTGATCTTCCAAGCTGTCGTGCTATGCTTGGCTTCATCTTGAATGTGTCGGTCACTACTACAGCGATCACGTCGATCCACATCTCGCTAGTCAGATTGCATTGAATGGAACCTGTTTCCATGGAACGCTGCATGGACTGGACGAGAGATGCGGTCGCGGTAAGTATAAAGCCTTGACCCTGACCTTAACATAAGGTACTCTGACCATTATAAGTGTAACAAGGCCTCGTCGAATACCTGATTTGGCCAATTCGTGTTTGGATACTAAGTGTAATCCGCATCTCTCTCTCTCTCTCTCTCTCTCTCTCTCTCTCTCTCTCTCTTTCTGTCTTTCTCTCTCTCTATCTCTTTCTCTTTTTATCTGTCTTTCTCTCTCTCCCTCTTTCTTTCTCTCTCTCTCTCTTTCTGTCTTTCTCTCTCTCTCTCTCTCTCTCTTTCTGTCTTTCTATCTCTCTCTCTCTTCCTCTCTCTATCTCTCTTTCTGTATTTTTCTCTCTCTCTTTTTCTTTTTATCTGTCTCTTTCTCTCTCTCTCTCTCTTTCTGTCTTTCTCTCTCTCTCTCTTTCTGTCTTTCTGTCTCTCTCTCTCTTTCTGTCTTTCTGTCTCTCTCTCTCTCTCTCTCTCTTTCTGTCTTTCTCTCTCTCTCTTTCTTTCTCTCTCTCTCTCTTTCTCTTTTTATCTGTCTTTCTCTCACTCTCTCTCTCTCTCTCTCTCTCTCTCTCTCTCTCTCTCTCTCTCTCTCTCTCTCTCGCTCGCTCGCTCGCACTCTAAACTTGAATTGAGAATGAATAAAGAGAAAATCCCTTAAAATCTCACGATTCTGGGTCTTCACAAAAAGTATGTCAGTAGTTACTTGTATTTTTAAATTTAGTTTAGAGGTTACAGAGTGTACACGACCAGATGGGTCATTTTCTCAGCTTTGAAAATTGTTATCCGAAATGCACTTGGCAACATCTACCTTAAGCGATGACCTCCTCTACGTGAGTTAGGAGTGCCAAAAATAACATACAACTGATATGTTTGTTTGGTCAAATCGACATCAGGGGTACATGATACAGGGTAGGGTTTACACTTGATAACCAAAAACTGCAGTTATGACAGTGAGATGGAAATATAATCACACGCCAACTAACGTCATTCAGGAAACGTCTGACTGGATATACGTCCCTCGTCCAAAAAGGTTAAAACAGAGTTCAGAAAGCCTCTTGAGGGAACCGGACGTAACGGACGGAAATTAGGTAGATAAAGCATCATATTCCCGCTCGCAACACTTGTATCTCATATCTCTTGAATACAGCACAAAGTAATGGCGATGCCAGGCGTATAATGACACAAAAAAAGTCTCTGTTCTATGCCCTTTTTGATGCCCTAAGCAATGCTAGCATGCTGAGAATCCATACATTTCTGGAATTGGCCCAACTACGATGCACAGGACATGTTGTTCGCATATCACATACACGCATCTCTAGGCAGCAGTTTTACAGTCAGCTAAAACATCCCTAGGCAGCAGTTTTACAGTCAGCTCAAACATCCCTAGGCAGCAGTTTTACAGTGTGCTCAAACATCCCTAGGCAGCAGTTTTACAGTGTGCTCAAACATCCCTAGGCAGCAGTTTTACAGTCAGCTCAAACATCATTAGGCAGCAGTTTTACAGTCAGCTCAAACATCCCTAGGCAGCAGTTTTACAGTCAGCTCAAACATCCCTAGGCAGCAGTTTTACAGTCAACTCAAACATCCCCAGGCAGCAGTTTTACAGTCAGCTCAAACATCCCTAGGCAACAGTTTTACAGTCAGCTCAAACATCCCTAGGCAGCAGTTTTACAGTCAGCTCAAACATCCCTAGGCAGCAGTTTTACAGTCAGCTCAAACATCCCTAGGCAACAGTTTTACAGTCAGCTCAAACATCCCTAGGTAGCAGTTTTACAGTCAGCTCAAACATCCCTAGGCAACAGTTTTACAGTCAGCCCAAAAACAGTCAGACGCTCACCAGGAGGACAGAAGAAACGCGGCAGAGACTCTTGAAAGTGTCTCTGAAATGCTTCAATATTGATGTCACCTCGTGTGACACAAGACCGTACCACCTGACGAGCTAGTATCACCGCAGGAGCTCAGATCGCAGAGAGTAAAATAATCACAGAGGCTCATCAAAAGCGAGCTACCCAAAGAAAAGCACTACACACAACGATTCTCCTTCCGGCTGCTCGCATGTGTGCCCTGACTGTGGCAGGGTGTGCCGTTCCAGGATTGGTCTTTGCAGTCATTAGAAAACCTATACTTCGCAGCAATCCGTTAATGCTCTCTGCATCCTCGCTTGCGATGGACAACTAGTATTATTATTTTATTATAATACATCTGTTTTGATATTCACAATAAACGCCAATGTTACTAGTGTCTGTCTGCGATGTACTGCCCCTTCTATCATTATGTTAATGTCAACACTGCCCGTACCTGCATATATCAATCTTGTCGTATAACAGTGTATGCTATCATTTGTTCGTGTCCCATTTCACATTCACACGATGGCCCTAAAGAACACAGAACATATTATCCAATACGTGAAATGACCTGCTCCACTGAAAGCGACAATGAGACCATAAATGAGAGGTGGACCTGTATGAAATATGGAACACTTTCTCATGACCTGGATTGAGAACCAAACTCAGGCGTTCTCCGTTATTATTTCCCTCTATACGGTCCATGAAATGACATCAAACCGATTGCTTACCTTAGCTATAACACATAAGTGTCTGTGTACATTTACTTAGCTATTTAGTCAATATAGCTGCACTACAGTTTGCCATACAATTTGGTTTGAATATACGTATAGTATAGTGTTCGCACAACGTTCAATTCACATACCGCATTATTTCACTGAGCGTTAGTTTGAGATAACGATATCCTTGTGTGTTGTACGAGGAATTCAACAAGCGAGGAGACGGGCAGGGAATGAGAGATTTGAGGACAACAGAATATTATAAACAGTATCTCTCTCTCTCTCTTTCTCTCTCTTTCTCTCTCTCTCTCTCGGGGAGGAAGACTAACGTCTGGTCAGGCAAAATATACTGATCAGACATGTTAGTCAGGGTCAGGCAAAATTTGCTGATCAGACATATTAGTCAGGGTCAGGTTAAATATACTGATCAGACATATTAGTCAGGGTCAGGCAAAATATACTGATCTGACATGTTAGTCAGGGTCAGGCAAAATATACTGATCTGACATATGCTGATCAGACATGTTAGTCAGGGTCAGACAAAAATATACTGATCTGACATATGCTGATCCGACATGTTAGTCAGGGTCAGACAAAATATACTGATCTGACATGTTAGTCAGGGTCAGGCAAAACATACTGATCAGACATGTTAGTCAAGGTCAGACAAACTATACTTCCTAAGATAAGACCCTCACCTCGGCTTCCTAGTAGCCCTATCTGGAAAGCGGCTGTGTTCGTGGCAACCTGGCTAACGAGGTGAGGGATCGACGTGATCCCCGTAGTAATGAGTGACACGCAGAAGAAGCCAATCATAGCACAGCCGACTGGAGGACCACGGTCCACCTTTCCCAGAACGCTCGGGATGTCAGGAAAGCTACAACAACCCACCACTTAACATCCTTGTCAGGGCGCACAAAAGAATAAACCTACTTATTAATTTTGGGCATTCACAAACTCTCTCTCTCTCTCGCTCTCTTTCTCTCTCTCTCTTTCTCTCTCTTTTTCTATATATATATATATATATATATATATATATATATATATATATATATATATATATATATATCCGTATGCAGTGTGCCGTTTTCGCTACCTGGATCAAAGTAGAACAACCTTAAATATTTCAGATAAATAATGTAATATGCTAGGTAATGATGGACAGTCAATAGACATACATTTCACAATTGACGACTGGAAAGATGCATGATAATGCAGAACATTTAATGTTCAACTCTGAAATAATGCAGAACATTTAATGTTCAACTCTGAAATAATGCAGAACATTTAATGTTCAACTCTGAAATAATGCAGAACATTTAATGTTCAACTCTGAAATAATGCAGAACATTTAATGTTCAACTCTGAAATAATGCAGGAACATTTGTTCAACTCTGAAATAAAAAGCCACTGAGAATATTGCTTGCGATATTACCACAGGAGTCATTGATACTAGGAATGAATTTCATTTGATCAGAAAAAATAAGCCCGTGTTTTGTTTTGTTTCTGTTAATTTTTTGTTTGATTATTAATGTGAGCATGTTATGAGACAACAATTTCTGTTGAAGGAGACACTGGAGAAATGATGATGAGATATACTGGTCAATTTTTAACATTATTTTTTTGGTAAAAGGTCCAGTCGCAAAACTCAATGGCCGCACTAGAAACAGGCAGTTTTAATAACATATTTAAAGCTCTTTGTAAACGAGAACCAGGTGAGCTTTTGTCACCCTGACACATGCGTCATACGTTGTACCATGGAAGGGGGGGGGGGGAGGAGGGGGGGGGGGGTAATATCAATTATCTTACCAGAATTCCTCTCCGATTATATTATAAAATTCGTGAGACGCAATAGAAGGTTACCCAAAGAAAACAGTCGTAGGGAAAACGACACACAAAACACATCATAGTTGGAAGGTGAGATTTAAATTGACTGAGGGGACTGATCACCTGAGCGGTCTGGGTTCGAATCTCAAGAGTGGCTTCATTCTCTCCTATGTCGTATTTGTGTACACATAGTGTTTAGGCAATATTCATTGACTTCCTTCGCTAATGTCCAGGGCTAAAAGTCGTAAACAACAAACAGCAAAACATGAAGGAAGCCAGGTGTTTGTCCATTATGTCAGGTTGGGAAATTGTCGACAGGGGACTGAGATTTGTGTTCATTTCCCCATGTTGGGAAACAGCCGGTAAGGAACTCGGATATTTGTCCGATTCGATATTCTGGGAAATAACCAAACTGAGATGTTATCCATTTCGGCATGTTTGAAAATAGCCAGTTTTGTCATGTTTGAAAATAGCCAGTTTTGTCATGTTTGAAAATAGGCAGTTTTGTCATGTTTGAAAATAGCCAGTTTTGTCATGTTTGAAAATAGCCAGTTTTGTCATGTTTGAAAATAGCCAGTTTTGTCATGTTTGAAAATAGCCAGTTTTGTCATGTTTGAAAATAGCCAGTTTTGTCATGTTTGAAAATAGCCAGTTTTGTCATGTTTGAAAATAGCCAGTTTTGTCATGTTTGAAAATAGCCAGTTTTGTCATGTTTGAAAATAGCCAGTTTTGTCATGTTTTCTTTGAGCATGTAAAGGACTGGTATGTTTGACCATTCCGACATGTAAGGAAATAACCGGTCAATACAAATGCTTACAGAATAACTGAATGAAATTCAAACTTGTTATGTGAGGACTAAATGGAAACCGCGGTGCAATAAACGGCAAAGGTTGGTAATAACAGATATAGGTATGGCTAAGATATCGTGTCGGATAAGACAGACACAGGTGCGGATGGCTTAGATATCGTGTCTGAATAATCACACACAGGTATGGATGGCTCAGATATCGCGCCGGAAGAGACACACACAGGTATGGCTTAAATATCGTGTCAGAAGAGACAGACACAGGTATGGCTCTGATATCGTGTCTAAAGAGACAGACACAGGTATGGCTCTGATATCGTGTCTAAAGAGACAGACACAGGTATGGCTCTGATATCGTGTCTAAAGAGACAGACACAGGTATGGCTCTGATATCGTGTCTAAAGAGACAGACTAAGGTTTGGCTTAGATATCGCGCCGGAAGAGAAGCAAAACGATACCGTACGAACGATCAAAATACCTTCATCGGTGATAAATTAAAGAAATGATTTTAGCCACGATAGAGAAACACATACGGTATGGTTTACCGTACAGAAGTTTTGAACCGTTTTTCTCTTGGCGGTGAGACTAATGATCTAATCGCTCGACAATGAGTACATCGACAACAGCAACAATGAATGTAGGCTAAAACTACTGATCTTCGTTGACGTTGCCATTTGCATTTTATGCTGATGACGACAGAGGAGAAAGATGATAGATGCTATTGAGGATTGTAAAGACGGAAGGCAATGCCACAATACATATAGGTCAAAGCGAAAGATATTCACGATGGGCATGAGCAAAGGAAAAAGAGGATGTCGATAGCAAGGTATGAACGAATTATCCGCCCTGACTGATAAGTGAACTTATAACACATATTTACATTCAGGTAAATCTTAATGTCAGAGCTACAAAGTTCTGCCCGAATTGGGCCTTCCTGGCATACATGTGTATTCACCCAACGTTTGACGTCACTAATATCTGACCTCTAACCCGACCCCTACATGAAAACCAACTCCCCTTGTGCCTGGGACTTGTGTATGGTAATCCAGTAACGCTGGCTTGTGATAACTGGGGCGTAACGTGCTGCCAGAAGTTACTGGGCATCAACTAGTTGGGGAGAATTTCACATAAGGGCCAAAAATTGGGTCACAAATCTATGGAGTACAGCTTGTGGTGACACCTTAGACTGGAGCCCACAGGGTTACAGGAAGAGGAGGGTGAGACGACTAACAGACTAAGAACGGTGGAATTGAACAAGGGAACAGCTAAGAAGGGAACTGACCACTCCACCTCACATAGGCTGCGGCTTAATCCATGAAGGGTAATCTTCATCCGCGACGGCAACTATTGACTTGGGACCCACCTTGACCTTTAGTGTTCAATGGTGATGCCCAGGAAGACGGCTCAAATTGTTGATGGTGGCGAGTCATCGCAACGGCCTTAATTGAACATGGAGTTTACCAGGAAATGTGATGTAATACAAAAACACATGTCAAGACATTCATAGAAGACCACCAGCATGTGCAGCAGAAGTTGTGGATGCTCTTTAGCATAGGCAGAAGGCACGCTCCCTAGTTCAAATAATATAGAAAATAACAGGGCCGTTTGTTAGCACGTGACAGAGCGGTTGACCTACCAGGAAACCTCAAACTGCAAGGTCAGCGAATGAGCATTCAAGATGTGAAGGGATGGACGCTCCAGGTTGGATCGGGATGATACTTAAACTGGCGAGCATCAAGAACCATCAACAACCATTCTACTCAGCATCTGTCCAAGGATAATGAGCGCCTATAGGTCAGGGATGGGGACGTGGGGTGGGGCGCTGATATCGAGGTCTGGGCTGGATGTCCCGCTCGCTAAAGGAAAGTGAAGCGTCTGTTATAGCCTCTCCTTTCCAGGTGTAGAGATCGCCGCTGGATTCACTGTTCGGCTTGCCGTGCAGGAGTTTCCATGCCAATGACCTCTCCTACATTATTGTGTCCTCAGCAGCACCTTTATGAGGGGCCCCCTGTTTCTTACAGAGCCTGCTGTGGGGCCCGACCGAGTACCCGGCTGTATAACTGGGCGGGCAGATTGGGCTCATTAGCCTTGGTTGGCAGCCAATCTAAGAGAAGGTAAACTCAGACTCTAAACCCGGGTAGACGAAGCTCGTTAGCCTGTTCACGCAGTTCGCCTAGGAGAGGAGGAACTCGTATTTTAAAACCACAAGTCCAAGAGAGCGATGGCTAGTTTTGGTACAATGAGAGTATCATCGGATGTCTCGAGTAACTAGCAACTGCGGGCAACGACTTCACTGCCTTGTGGTAACCTCGGGAGAGGGTAGGGCTATGTGAGTAAACCCAGACAGAAAATCCGGAGTGGTAGCACCTAAGGCGGATGGTTTCAAATTTGCGAACTCATTCCGGCAGATTCTGCAGCTGAGCTGGTGCCAAATTGTCATGGCTTGCATTCCATTGGATTACACCAGCAAAGTCGAGAGGGGGATCCTGCAGTTTGGGCGGCCCAGGGCCACTCACGTAGTCTACAAAGAATGAGACGCCTATGAATTAAATGAATAGGTTCAAAAAGGGTAGGGGCACATGGGGTCCCATCCCACTGCAACATCCAAGACAACGAGGAGGCAGACAGACTGGCAAAAGAAGGTGCAAGACTACCACAACCAGATACTAGTGTGACCTACGAAGAGTCCAAAAGGCTTATTAGAGCTAGATACATGACCAAATGGGAAACATAACATACTGGCTACACAACAAATTATGCCTACTACCAGTTGAACAGAAGAGAGCAGGTCGTGGTCTTCAGACTCCGCACAGGCCACAACAGACTGAGGTACCACCTATTCAATAAACTGAAGATATGTGGCACTGACGAGTGCACCTGTGGTACCGGGAAAATGACCGCTGAACATCTGCTGCAAAACTGCCCGATATACGAGGACCAAAGAGAGCAGATGTGGCCATCATCAGTGGCAACACTAGACAAGCTCTATGGCAGTGTCGACAGCCTCAGGATGACGGCTGCTTTCTTCGAACAAATACAGGTTGACGTCTGACAGCGTACGAAGAAGAAGAAGAAGAAGAAGAAGAAGAAGAAGAGAAAGAATGAATAGGTCTGCCGCAGTTCCGTGATGGTGAAATTGTTCAACGGTACTTCAGTATGTTTACATATAATTGTTAATGGCTGTTACACATTCAGCAAGAAGTTCAGTACGAATGGAAAGAAAGGCAGATAGCTGAAAAGTAGGGCCAAGATGTAGAGGTGACAGCAACCAGCGAACTATAGCTGACCCTATGCCGACTCCACGTGGGGGCCCTGGAAAAAGGCTGCACTAACCACTAGTACTGTCACGTCAAATGATAGGGATCGCAGTGGGAAGGCAGCTCAAGATGTCAGCTGACATCGAATGTGTCGGCCCTAGGAACAAATGAAAAAGTGTGTAGTTGAGCCTGATCAGGTCAAAGATTCATGGACAGCTGCGCAGTTGTCAAGGGTCAAGGTTGCATGGACAGTTGCGCAGTTGTCAAGGGTCAAGGTTGCATGGATAGTAGCGCAGTTGTCAAGGGTCAAGGTTGGCAAGACAGTACCAAAACGTACAAAGACCAAAGAAAAATCGTTCATAGAAACGACTTCATTGAACCTCGGTTAAAGTGCAAACTATTCGAATCTGCAAAGAACAAACTCCATTGGCTCTTTCCGTCTTGTGGATGCTCTTGTGCTTTGAAAAAAAAGATGTAGCTAAGTCCATGATGATAACGAATGTGACTGGTTAGACCAATCTGAGCAGAGACGCGTCTTCTACAATGTGTGCAAGGAAAGTCAGGACCGTTTGCGGCGTCGCATGATGTGGTGTGTCTTCTCGAACGCTGAGTCCTTAGCCTATGCACAATCACTATCTCCTACGTCTGTATTCCATGCTTAATCGTGTACATCCATGTAACGCGACCAATAGCGTCCTGTTCGATAACAAACTAGAGTGTTTTCAGCTTTTAGCGTAATTCAAATCATAACTTTAAATGCAAGATTGATAAAAGAGCAAATATGGTAAAGCAATATTGACATTTTTAAACACTAGACTGTATATTTATTGTATACAAAAAAACTACTCTTAACATGTGCGTATAGACAGCTGTCAATTGAATAAAACCATAAGTGGATATAATGCAATATAAAAGCCACCACGGGACAGGTTTGATTACAGGTCCTTACACAAAGAAGATTTATCTCCCTAGAATGTGTCCTCATTCAATGTGGCGCCATATTGGAAGGACTCAGCGGAGTAGTGTTTATACTCTGTAATAGAACAAGTCAGACTCTATATGAAAGTGTCACTTTGCTTGAGAAATACATTTGACTTCTTGGCCTCTTTATAGTGTCTAAGCAATTCTTTTAGACCTCTCTAAACAGGCTATAGACATTCGAACTCACTGGAAAACCCCCTTGACCGACTGACGACTAAATGACGAAACTTTCATGTGTCAACCATTGTACGTTTCACAATGGTTGCCGTCAATTAACGCCTAATATCTGAATAACCCTTACACCGATATGCGCGATTATTTGCACGTCAACTTATCTTTTCAATGTCCCAATGACTTACTAATTTATATTGTGTCAGGTAGTGCCATTTTCTTAAAGTAGCTAGTTCTTTTGATATTTGGAATTATTTTGTCCCTTAAGGAAATAATTGACTGTACATTTTTTTGTAATGTCTTTTTTTAGGCACAGGCGTCTCTTCAATTTAAATGAGATTTTCTACATTAGGTTCAACATAATGCCCTTTTGTAACGTAGTTCATGTGTTTTAGGAGCTGTAAGAAGTAACTGGGCATTTCGTTGAAAAAATGTGTGAAAATGTAAAAGCACACGATATATAGAACATAGAAAGTACATACTTCAGATGGATTGGTTCAGTTTGATAAATAGATGCTGGAACAAACAATAAATGGTTATAATTCAGTTCTGAGATCCATCTTCTAGCTGGTTGGGGTGGCTAGTTCTGAGGTCCATCTTCTAGCTGGTTGGGGTGGCTAGTTCTGAGGTCCATCTTCTAGCTGGTTGGGGTGGCTAGTTCTGAGATCCATCTTCTAGCTGGTTGGGGTGGCTAGTTCTGAGGTCCATCTTCTAGCTGGTTGGGGTGGCTAGTTCTGAGGTCCATCTTCTAGCTGGTTGGGGTGGCTAGTTCTGAGGTCCATCTTCTAGCTGGTTGGGGTGGCTAGTTCTGAGGTCCATCTTCTAGCTGGTTGGGCTGGCTAGTTCTGAGGTCAATCTTCTAGCTGGTTGGGGTGGCTAGTTCTGAGGTCCATCTTCTAGCTGGTTGGGGTGGCTAGTTCTGAGGTCCATCTTCTAGCTGGTTGGGCTGGCTAGTTCTGAGGTCAATCTTCTAGCTGGTTGGGGTGGCTAGTTCTGAGGTCCATCTTCTAGCCAAGGTGATGGAAACATATTTCTTAGAAAGCAAATATGTAAATTAATTTTTCACTTAATCATAGTCGGATGATTCCAACACATTGATGACTCCAACACATTGATGACTCCAACACATTGATGACTGCTCTCGGAAACAAGAACGACAGTCCCATTTTTTAATAGCCCTCTTCCTCTTTTAAAAGATGGTCCTCACATTTAGCCCAATAATATTTTTTTATATTTGAGAAGGCTGCATAGTTCTTTCATATCGTTTAATTTGGAAGCTGTATTTTCAGTTGCTACTTGTCCTTTAAGGAGTACTACCTAGTGAGAGGTATTATTTTGATAATTGTTGTAACTTGATTAAAAATTGATATACTTATATAAAGGGTGGTCATGTGCTATAAAGATGATCACCCCTACATAATTATATCATGTATTTAATGTAGCATTCTAAATTTTAATTTTTAACGTAATTAAACAAAAAATAGGGAAAATTTATTTTCGGAAAACAATGGCAAAAATTCTGTTCATGTAATTTGTCCTGGGTCATTGATCATACACATTTCTTGTTTTCTTATAATGATGTTCAAGATGATATTTTCATTATAGACTACAGCCAAAGCTATATCTTTTACGATTGTGTTTTTATTAAAATTAAACATTCACTCAATTTTGTCCCCCCAAAAATGATACTTCAAATTATAATAACTCTTACACATTGTAAGATAGCTTGATTTCCATATTTCAGCACTAAGCCATGGTTATCATGAATAATATATGTGCAAAGTTACAGCACAATTGCTGTAAACACACAAATATTATCACACAAACCGTATGTACATTGCCGTTTTCTGCAACAAGTTTAGGACACTCATTTTTACCATTTTCTGATCCTTATCAATGACCTCCAACAAGATATATAAACCCTCCAGTAACTGCCTGTCAACCATCAATGACCTCCAACCTGATATATAAACCCTCCAGTAACTGCCTGCCAACCATCAATGACCTCCAACCTGATATATAAACCCTTCAGTAACTGCCTGCCAATCATCAATGACCAACCTGATATATAAACCCTCCAGTAACTGCCTACCAACCATCAATAACCTCCAACCTGATATATAAACCCTTCAGTAACTGCCTACTAACCATCAATGACCTCCAACCTGATATATACACCCTCCAGTAACTGCCTACCAACCATCAATGACCTCCAACCTGATATATAAACCCTCCAGTAACTGCCTTCTAACCATCAATGACCAACCTGATATATAAACCCTCCAGTAACTGCCTGCCAACCATCAATGACCAACCTGATATATAAACCCTCCAGTAACTGCCTACCAACCATCAAAGACCTCCAACCTGATATATAAACCCTCGAGTAACTGCCTACCAACCATCAATGACCTCCAACCGGATATATAAACCCTCGAGTAACTGCCTACCAACCATCAATGACCTCCAACCTGATATATAAACCCTCCAGTAACTGCCTATCAATCATCCAGTACAAATCTCCTCTTTTGTATTGCCATCTTGACCTCATATGACGCCTTAATAGCTTTCTGAGGTACCAGCAGGTATGTAATTCTATTTCTGTGAAAGGATCACTCTCAACAGTGATTTGTGATGTTTTGGTACCGTTATTTGTTTTATTTCACTATGTGGATGATGTATGGGTTGATTATAAACCTTGTCACAATATGAGAGCTGATGAGTTTTGTAATTAATTGGCCTCAACATGTGACGTTTCATGGCTATTTTCCCAATGAGCTCGACCAGTTTCTATTATATGGTCAACAAGATCAAATGTCATGTGTATACAAATGTTCAAGGTTATTCAAAGTCAGATTTCCTTCTTCTCCTTCTGAAGAATAACGCAAAGCTCGATACCAAATGTTTGATAAAGCTATAGCATGTATTTGCTAATATCAAATAATTAATATGATTACCTTAACAATATTTACAAATGGTATTTCATAATTGAGTGTTGTGAATAAACGTGTTTAAAACAAATGCAGATATTAATAAAGTTGGTTTATGTATGTGCTCTGTATGTAACACACTGAAGCCGGGTGGTGCGACCCGTCAACTGATGAGCGTAGCTCGTTACGTGCATGGTTTAGATAATGGATATACAAAATGGCGACAGGTAAAATCGTAGTGGTGTTACATAACGGAACGTTTTTTGTTAAAGCTCACAGTACATTACCTCAGTGCTGCACACAACACTGTCACGTCCAGACCCCCGTCAGTTCTGTTACATAACGCACACCTGATTGTCCGCTCGTTGTTTGTTGACTGTCGGCATATCCACGTGAATCCCTACTGATTGGCTTAGGCATATGTTTACAAAATATGCTATGCTTCTGATTGGATAAGACACGTGTTTATATCCGACACGAGCAACCTGAAGGCCGCAACCCACATCCGCCTTGTTTTTATACGACCCGAGAGGACCTTTCCAAATTTGACAGATCTGGCCTGCCAGACCTTGAGTGGGAGAAGTTAGATGGGGTTTCAACCGATGGGGCTCCAGAAATGGTCTGGTGGGGCTCTAGTCTGGTGGGGCTCTAGTCTGGTGGGGTTCTAGTCTGGTGGGGTTCTAGTCTGGTAGGGTTCTAGTCTGGTGGTGCTCTAGTCTGGTGGGGTTCTAGTCTGGTGGGGATCTAGTCTGGTGGGGATCTAGTCTGGTGGGGCTCTAGCAATGGTCTGGTGGGGCTCTAGTCTGGTGGGGCTCTAGTCTGGTGGGGTTCTAGCAATGGTCTGGTGGGGCTTTAATCTGGTGGGGCTCTAGTCTGGTGGGGTTCTAGCAGTGGTCTGGTGGGGCTCTAGTCTGGTGGGGCTCTAGTCTGGTGGGGCTCTAGTCTGGTGGGGCTCTAGCAATGGTCTGGTGGGGTTCTAGTCTGGTGGGGCTCTAGCAATGGTCTAATGGGGCTCTAGTCTGGTGGGGCTCTAGTCTGGTGGGGCTCTAGTCTGGTGGGGCTCTAGTCTGGTGGGGCTCTAGTCTGGTGGGGCTCTAGTCTGGTGGGGCTCTAGTCTGGTGGGGCTCTAGCAATGGTCTGGTGGGGCTCTAGTCTGGTTGGGCTCTAGTCTGGTGGGGCTCTAGCAATGGTCTGGTGGGGTTCTAGTCTGGTGGGGCTCTAGCAATGGTCTAATGGGGCTCTAGTCTGGTGGGGCTCTAGTCTGGTGGGGCTCTAGTCTGGTGGGGCTCTAGCAATGGTCTGGTGGGGCTCTAGTCTGGTGGGGCTTTAGTCTGGTGGGGCTCTAGCAATGGTCTGGTGGGGCTCCAGTCTGGTGGCGCTCTAGTCTGGTGGGGTTCTAGTCTGGTGGGGCTCTAGCAATGGTTTGATGGGGCTCTAGTCTGGTGGGGCTCTAGACTGGTGAGGCTCTAGTCTGGTGGGGCTCTAGTCTGGTGGGGCTCTAGTCTGGGGGGCTCTAGTCTGGTGGGGCTCTAGCAATGATCTAATGGGGCTCTAGTCTGGTGGGGCTCTAGTCTGGTGGGGCTCTAGTCTGGTAGGGCTCTAGTCTGGTGGGGCTCTAGTCTGGTAGGCCTCTAGTCTGGTGGGGCTCTAGTCTGGTGGGGCTCTAGTCTGGTGGGGCTCTAGCAATGGTCTGGTGGGGCTCTAGTCTTGTGGGTCTCTAGTCTGGTGGGGCTCTAGTCTGGTGGGGTTCTAGTCTGGTGGGGCTCTAGTCTGGTGGGGCTCTAGCAATGGTCTGGTGGGATCTAGTCTGGTGGGGCTCTAGTCTGGTGGGGCTCTAGTCTGGTGGGGCTCTAGTCTGGTGGGGCTCTAGTCTTGTGGGGCTCTAGCAATTATCTGGTGGGGCTCTAGCAATGGTCTGGTGGGGCTCTAGCAATTGTCTGGTGGGCTCTAGCAATGATCGGGTCAAACTTGAGGGTTGTTGCTAAAATAAGATTCCTTAACTTTTCTTAAGTCTAAACACTAAATCTCGAACATAACTTTTCATAAGTCGAGAGTACTAAACATTGCAAATTTTTAGAATTTCTTAAATTTTTTAGCATGGGACATCTTCTGGTTCTGCGGAGGGCTTTATCTGATTTAGGGGGATATCAACTGGTACTGTGAAGGGCGTTGTCTGAGTGGGGGAGACATCAACTGGTACTGTGAAGGGCGTTGTCTGAGTGGGGGAGACATCAACTGGTACTGTTAAGGGCGTTGTCTGAGTGGGGGGGGGGACATCAACTGGTACTGTAAAGGGCGTTGCCTGAGTGGGGGGACATCAACTGGTACTGTGAAGGGCATTGTCTGAGTGGGGGGGACATCAACTGGTACTGTGAAGGGCGTTGTCTGAGTGGGGGGACATCAACTGGTACTGTGAAGGGCGTTGTCTGAGTGGGGGGACATCAACTGGTACTGTGAAGGGCGTTGTCTGAGTGGGGGGACATCAACTGGTACTGTGAAGGGCGTTGTCTGAGTGGGGGGACATCAACTGGTACTGTGAAGGGCGTTGTCTGAGTGGGGGGACATCAACTGGTACTGTGAAGGGCGTTGTCTGAGTGGGGGGACATCAACTGGTACTGTGAAGGACGTTGTCTGAGTGGGGGACATCAACTGGTACTGTGAAGGGCGTTGTCTGAGTGGGGGGACATGCTAGAGTGCTGTTATGGTTTGAAAGATGAAGTATCTGTTTGCATGGATATCAAAGATGGGAAGTGGGACAGAAGGGGAGAGAAACAGAAGGGGAGAGAAACAGAAGGGGAGAGAGAGACAGAAGGGGAGAGAGAGAAAGAAGGGGAGAGAGACAGAAGGGGAGAGAGAGACAGAAGTGGAGATAGACAGATGGGGAGAAGGACAGATGGGTAGTGGGACAGAAGTGGAGAGAAACAGAAGGGGAGAGAGAGACAGAAGTGGAGATAGACAGATGGGTAGAAGGACAGATGGGTAGTGGGACAGAAGGGGAGAGAAACAGAAGGGGAGAGAGACAGAAGGGGAGAGAAACAGAAGGGGAGAGAGACAGAAGGGGAGAGAAACAGAAGGGGAGAGAGACAGAAGGGGAGAGAGAAAGAAGGGGAGAGAGAGAGACAGAAGTGGAGAAGGACAAATGGGTAGTGGGACAGAATGGGAGAGAGACAGAAGGGGAGAGAGACAGAAGGGGAGAGAAACAGAAGGGGAGAGAGACAGAAGGGGAGAGAGAAAGAAGGGGAGAGAGAAAGAAGGGGAGAGAGAAAGAAGGGAAGAGAAACAGAAGGGGAGAGAAACAGAAGGGGAGAGAGACAGAAGGGGAGAGAGAGACAGAAGTGGAGAAGGACAAATGGGTAGTGGGACATAGGGGAGAGAGAAAGAAGGGGAGAGAGAAAGAAGGGGAGAGAAACAGAAGGGGAGAGAAACAGAAGGGGAGAGAGACAGAAGGGGAGAGAGACAGAAGGGGAGAGAGAAAGAAGGGGAGAGAGAGACAGAAGTGGAGAAGGACAAATGGGTAGTGGGACAGAAGGGGAGAGAGACAGAAGGGGAGAGAGACAGAAGGGGAGAGAAACAGAAGGGGAGAGAGACAGAAGGGGAGAGAGAGACAGAAGGGGAGAGAGAAAGAAGGGGAGAGAGAGACAGAAGTGGAGAAGGACAAATGGGTAGTGGGACAGAAGGGGAGAGAGACAGAAGGGGAGAGAGACAGAAGGGGAGAGAAACAGAAGGGGAGAGAAACAGAAGGGGAGAGAGACAGAAGGGGAGAGAGAAAGAAGGGGAGAGAGAGACAGAAGTGGAGAAGGACAAATGGGTAGTGGGACAGAAGGGGAGAGAGACAGAAGGGGAGAGAGACAGAAGGGGAGAGAGACAGAAGGGGAGAGAGACAGAACGGGAGAGAAACAGAAGGGGAGAGAGACAGAAGGGGAGAGAGAAAGAAGGGGAGAGAGAAAGAAGGGGAGAGAAACAGAAGGGGAGAGAGACAGAAGGGGAGAGAGACAGAAGGGTAGAGAGACAGAAGGGGAGAGAGACAGAAGGGGAGAGAAACAGAAGGGGAGAGAGACAGAAAGGGAGAGAAACAGAAGGGGAGAGAGACAGAAGGGGAGAGAAACAGAAGGGGAGAGAGACAGAAGGGGAGAGAGACAGAAGGGGAGAGAGACAGAAGGGGAGAGAGAAAGAAGGGGAGAGAGAAAGAAGGGGAGAGAGAAAGAAGGGGAGAGAAACAGAAGGGGAGAGAAACAGAAGGGGAGAGAGACAGAAGGGGAGAGAGACAGAAGGGGAGAGAGACAGAAGGGGAGAGAGACAGAAAGGGAGAGAAACAGAAGGGGAGAGAGACAGAAGGGGAGAGAAACAGAAGGGGAGAGAGACAGAAAGGGAGAGAAACAGAAGGGGAGAGAGACAGAAGGGGAGAGATACAGAAGGGGAGAGAGACAGAAGGGGAGAGAAACAGAAGGGGAGAGAAACAGAAGGGGAGAGAAACAGAAGGGGAGAGAGACAGAAGGGGAGAGAGAAAGAAGGGGAGAGAGAGACAGAAGTGGAGAAGGACAAATGGGTAGTGGGACAGAAGGGGAGAGAGACAGAAGGGGAGAGAAACAGAAGGGGAGAGAGACAGAAGGGGAGAGAAAGAAGGGGAGAGAAACAGAAGTGGAGACACACAGATTGGGGGATTTGGGAGGGGGTGGGGGCAAGAACGAGAGATCTTACAAAGTGAACAGAGATATTTAATGTGCAGTTTGTGCATCATTTATGAAAGCCTTGGACACGGGGAAACACGAGGAGTTATCAGAACATTATAAACCTGAAATATTGACTTCATACACCTGATGTGTGCCTACTTATCAGAAGTGCATCGCATTTATTTGAGCTTGTTAAGACATCTGTCAGCGGACAGAACGGTGATTACGGTTGGGCAAAGATGTGTACTGTGTCCTGGTCTGCTCCCTCTCTCTCTCTCTCTCTCTCTCTCTCTCTCTGCACGTCGCAACAAACTTACGACATTGGGATATATCACTTGGAATACTTGGAATACTTGGGATTCTAGTATTCAAACATAAGTAGGTAGCCGAAAGCTAATTTCGGAAGATTTTTAACTGAAATTTTTAAATTTTGTCCGTGCAGCCTATTCTTCTCCATTTCCAACTGCCAAAAGAATTTTAACGCGCTCAATACTGAACACGGAAGTCCGATATCACTACCCAGAGATCGGGGAATGTTTTACCAGCAGGTCTACGTGGGAAAAATACCAATCTACACCCGTGATTCGAACTCCGGACCACAGGCAGACACTTTACATCGAGACCACTGAGCCCCCAGAGATATATGACTGGACAATTGAACGTCAAACATGGCAGACAAATCACTCTGTTACCTGGCACGAGACGTAAAGGGTGGGAAACGGACATACGAAAAAGGGCAGACAAATACATACAGCAAAGGGGAGTAAACACATTTTTTATATTATCATTATTTGTATCGTTACGTGTTGCTAAAAGAGCGAACTGAGTCAGCACAGAGCGGAACTGAGTCAGGATAGAGCGGAACCGAGACAGCACAGAGCGGAACTGAGTCAGGACAGAGAGTAACCGAGTCAGCACAGAGCGGAACTGAGTCAGCATAGAGCGGAACTGAGTCAGCATAGAGCGGAACTGAGTCAGCATAGAGCGACAGCTGAGAGCAGTTCATACCACTGTCATAACTTCAGAACCAGTTCAGCGCAAATTAAACGTAGTGGGTGGAGATGGATGGAGGAGGGGTAGAGGGCGGAGAAATGATGTAGAGGAGGGAGAAATGATGTAGAGGAGGGAGAAATGATGTAGAGGAGGGAGAAATTATGTAGAGGAGGGAGAAGGGGGGGGGGAGAAATGATGTAGAGGAGGGAGAAATGATGTAGAGGAGGGAGAAGGGGGGGGGAGAAATGATGTAGAGGAGGGAGAAATGATGTAGAGGATGGAGAAACGGGGAGCGGTGTTTATGGGTCAAACAGGTTGAAAGAAATGTCCAGCTCACTGACCTTAAAGAAGGTCCGGATGGATATTGTGATGTGTGTCGGTTTGAAAATATTTTGTAATATTTTTTAACTTTAGTCACGAGAGAAGTGAATATATTTGTGGTATAGGCAGCTGAACGGTGGATTATAGAGGCAGGTGAATAGCGTACCTGTAGACGCAGGTGTATATTGATCATGTTGAGGCAGGTGTATATTGATCATGTAGACGCAGGTGTATATTGATCATGTAGACGCAGGTGTATATTGATCATGTAGAGGCAGGTGTATATTGATCATGTACGCAGGTGTATATTGATGAAGTACCTGAAGACGTGGATATTAGAATGAGTGAAACATGTCACAGTACTCCATTTATAGACCAATCTGTCAGTTCATTGCTGTATTTCGTTAACTCCGTGGATTTCATGAAATGTGTCGGACAACTGAAAACATTTCGTTCGCTTGGCAACATTAATCTAGATGCCTTCAAGTGAACATTCACTTTTTGGGGAGCCAGCATACACTTTTTGGGGAGCCAGCATGCACTTTTTGAGGAGACAGCATGCACTTTTTGGGGAGACAGCATGCACTTTTTGGGGAGACAGCATGCACTTTTTGAGGAGACAGCATGCACTTTTTGGGGAGACAGCATGCACTTTTTGGGGAGACAGCATGCACTTTTTGGGGAGACAGCATGCACTTTTTGGGGAGACAGCATGCACTTTTTGAGGAGACAGCATGCACTTTTTTGGGGAGACAGCATGCACTTTTTGAGGAGACAGCATGCACTTTTTGGGGAGACAGCATGCACTTTTTGGGGAGACAGCATGCACTTTTTGGGGAGACAGCATGCACTGTTTGAGGAGACAGCATGCACTTTTTGGGGAGACAGCTTGCACTTTTTGGGGAGACAGCATGCACTTTTTGGCGAACAGCGTACACAATTTTTTTTGTGACTTAACGATTTCCACATTTTTTTATTTTTTATTTTTTTGTTACATTTTTTTTGCGTTCACCGTATTTCTCTAATCCCCAAAGCGGTGTGCGTTGCTGTGTGGTTTTTATTTTGCGCCTTTCGGCCCAGTACATCCGACTTCAGCATGCATTTTATGTAAGGTTCTGCTTCCTCCTGCATTTTCTAAGGGTTTGCTTCCCCGGGGAAACGACCGGTGATGTGATGGGGATCGAACCCAGCACCTTCGGGTCGTGAGCCGTGCCACTAAACCATAAGGCCACGCCGTCCCCTGAGTTCCACATTTAATATAAGTGAGTTTTGTTTTGTTTCCTTAGCGTCCAGCTCGATGAGTTTGCAGATGACAGTGGCAGTAAAGATCATGTTTCCTAAATAATGATGCGGCAGACAATAAAGACATACGCTAACGCCTCCTCCAATAACAGCAAGTGTAGCGACACGACAGCGAACGCAAATTGTTTTTCAGCCCTCCAGAAACATGTATAGGAAACCACGGAAAGGATAGAGAAGTAATAAGTACTAGCACTCTGTAGATGTGAACCCGTAAAGTCTAGACCTTGACCTGACCTCATTGCAAAAAAGCTAAAACTGAACACGCCCAGCACATGTTTACATAGGCCTGTCGTTTCTCACGACCTGAGCCAATCCTTGGCGTCACAGAACAGAGCCTCTGTCAGCCTTCAAAACATCTTCCAATAGGTCACTGAAGATGACTGAGCAAGCCGCTAACACGTTCACTATATGAGCAGCACGCCGCTAATATGTTCACTATATGAGCAAGTTACTAACACGTTAACTATATCAGCAGCAAGTTGCTAACACGTTCACTATATGAGCAAACTGCTAACACGTTCACTATATGAGCAAGCCGCTAACACATTCACTATATGAGCAAGTTGCCGCTAACACGTTCACTATATCAGCTAATTTGTTTTGATACATCGCCTCCGATTTGGCGCACATAAAATGTACCATTACAGTGGAGACGTTATACATCTTAAGAAGGTCAACTTAGACAAGAGGAAGTGAAATGATTGCCCCATCGATATGAAATCTATGAACTTCAGGCAGACACAGTTCGATTTGTCCACACACAATAGCTTCCATCATTTCCAACCACATAGCACAGAGTAATGGCTTGTTCTTGTGATTACTTTCCGTTACTGTCCGCTCATCTCTGGTTTTTCTAAGTTTTCCTAAACAATTAATACCCAGCTAGCTGTCTCCACACATGGGGTAGGCAAGTGGAAAGGGCAGGTAAAAATGTCTAAAGTGGCTGTCCAACTTGACTAAACGTGCAGTGTCAAGTCAATCAGTCTTACATCAATAGTCGGCAAGGCATCAGTGTTGCCACCAAAATGGAGGTATGTTTGTTGTACTGCCAACCACGCTTATGTACGCATGTGAAACGTTGACAGTCTACATCAGACATGTCAGGGAACTCACCCTAACCATTTCCACACGAACTGTATCTGCAGACTGCACGGGATCAGCTGGCAGAAGATAGTGGGCAACTCTGAAGTGCCCATCAGGGCTTGGCTTTCGACTTCTTCACGCTGCTACTGGGAGGTGCTACAGATCAGGTGGGCTGGACACGTTGTTCGTGTGCACGATAAGCGGCGTCCAAAGCAGATGGTGTACGGTGAGCTCAGGACAGGCAATCGCTTGAAAAGGAAGAGGGAGAGTTGGGTATGGGGGTGGGGGTGGGTGCGGGAATGTGGTGGATGAAGAAACGGTACAATGACTCTTCGAAAGTATCTCAGAAGTTTTCTCATTGATGCCGTGTGTAAGGAGCTGCTTGCACCGAACCGCTCAATCTGGCGCACTGCCATCACACACGGCACTCACATTGCCGAGAAGAGACTCATGGGTTCAGCTCAGAAAACCCAAGCTGCACGGAACAACAGCGAGCAAGACGATCAAATCACAAACATTGTCTATATGTGCTCCACGTGCAATCTGCCACGCGCGATCAAATTGTATCATCATATGCGGTCAGACTACACATGTCTGGTCTGCTTACGCATTGTTGCTTGTTATAGGTAGCTAGTACATCCATCGTACAAATCGTTTGGCTTGGGTGACCTGTTCGAGGGTAGTTGAAACTTTGACGGGATAGCGAAGTGGGCAGTCACCTCTTACGTGACTCTAGCGTTCATTGTTCACGATGTACACTTACGTCATGACTCGCTGACGTTACTTCTCGCTAACGTCACTACTCGCTGACGTCACTTCTCGCTGACGTCACTTCTCGCTGACGTCACTTCTCGCTGACGGCACTTCTCGCTGACGTCACTTCTCGCTGACGCCACTTCTGCTGACTCTATTTTCAAAGTAAGACAACTTTTCAAGGAGGAAAAACTCTTGTCTACAAACACATGTCTTGAGGAAGCCTGGAGACGGCTATGGAAACAGCGGTACAAGCTTGTCTATGTGCGGACATAAATTCCTATCACAATCTTCTAGTGATTAAATAGCTATTGGATGGACACATATAGGAAGAAGACATTAGACATATCTCCAAATAGACATTTCAGCATTCAAGTAGCGGACATTAAACAGAAACATTTCGTGGAGGTCAAGAATAAATAGAATAGCCAACTGTCAGAAAACGGGGAACAAAACAAAACGCCAGAAGAGAACATAAAACGCTAAGTGGAGCGTCTAAAAACAGGTATACAAGCAGCCAAATGAATTCTACTGATAAAAGAAGTTTACAACAATCAAGTTTTGATGACAGACGACGGTTTGAGCAAAATGAAGAAAAACACTCCAGAATATAGAAGGACAATACAATACGTATAATATGCCGGCATGCAACTAGATAGTGAGTAGAATAAAAAAACATAACAATAGCAGACATGACAAACTTAACGTCTTTATAATGGTTTAGGAGATTGCACGTCTTTATAGTGGTTTAAGAGACAGACCATCTTGATAATGGTTTAGGAGACTGCACGTCTTTATAATGGTTTAGAAGATTGCACGTCTTTATAATGGTTTAGGAGACTGCACGTCTTTATAATTGTTTAGAAGACTGCACGTCTTTATAATGGTTTAGGAGACTGCACGTCTTTATAATGGTTTAGGAGACTGCACGTCTTTATAATGGTTTAGGAGACTGCACCTCTTTATAATGGTTTGGGAGACTGCACGTCTTTATAATGGTTTGAGAGAATGACCATCTTGATAATGGTTTATGAGACTGCACGTCTTTATAATGGTTTAGGAGATTGCACGTTTTTAAAATGGTTTAAGAGACTGCACGTCTTTATAATGGTTTAGGAGATTGCACGTTTTTATAATGGTCTGGAAGACTGCACGTCTTTATAATGGTTTAGGAGACTGCACGTCTTTATAATGGTTTAGGAGATTGCACGTTTTTATAATGGTTTAAGAGACTGCACGTCTTTATAATGGTTTAGGAGACTGCACGTTTTTATAATGGTCTGGGAGACTGCACGTCTTCATAATGGTTTAGGAGATTGCACGTTTTTATAATGGTTTAAGAGACTGCACGTCTTTATAATGGTTTAGGAGATTGCACGTCTTTATAATGGTCTGGGAGACTGCACGTCTTTATAATGGTTTAGGAGACTGCACGTCTGTATAATGGTTTAGGAGATTGCACGTCTTTATAATGGTCTGGGAGACTGCACGTCTTTATAATGGTTTAGGAGACTGCAGAGTCTGTATACAGTCAGTTTCGTTTACATTTCTTTTACAAAAAGAACCAAACACAAGAGCTATGGATGCAGAAATAAAACATCTTTCAAGTAAGATAAGATTAACTCAAAGAAGACAATGATTTAGGAGTAATAATGGAGACAGCTTGTTTGATGACAAGGACATATATAAAACAGATGGAAGGAACATGTTTTAGTGTACTATTGGGCGACAACAGAAGGGACAAACCATGAACATTTTATAATCACGGCCCACACATTCTCACTTGAGAAGCAGAGAAAACAAGACAGATACGAGCAAGGGGAAAGCCCCATCTGCATTGGCACAAGACGTTAGGAAAGAATTAAGCATAGACTAGACAATCACGTTTCGAGTGAACAATTTTGGATTTCGACAGAACAGTTGAACAAGAGAAGTAATGTTCTGTATAAAGAAGAAGAAGAAATACACTAGCAGAAATATATTTAGACATACGAAAAATCATTTAAATGTGCTTTATAGACTGCAAAAAGGCATTTGACATAGAACAGCACGACAAACTAATAACATGTCTGAACACATAAGTATGGATGGAAAAGACACACGAATAATCAGCACCATATACTGTGACCACATCGATACTGATAGACCAGACAGGCTTTACTCACAATGTATAAATATAGAAAGGAGAGTGCAACACGACTGTATACTGTCCTCTTGTCTGTTTAATATTTACACAGAACATATCAAATGTCGTTAGATAGAGGACATGCCAGGACTCATTGTCGGTGTGTCAATAAATAATCTCCGAGATGACACAGTTCTAATGGCTGAAAGCGAACAAGAACTACAGACAATGCTGGTTCAAGTCATGAACAAAAGTCAGGTGTATGGATTGGGCATTAACAATGAGGAAAGGAAAACCATGCTAATTAGCAAAGGGACATCTGGTCTACAGGCAACAACAGGCGGTCAAATACTGGGACATCTGGTCTACAGGCAACAACAGGCGGTCAAATACTGGGACATCTGGTCTACAGGCAACAACAGGCGGTCAAATACTGGGACATCTGGTCTACAGGCAACAACAGGCGGTCAAATACTGGGACATCTGGTCTACAGGCAACAACAGGCGGTCAAATACTGGGACATCTGGTCTACAGGCAACAACAGGCGGTCAAATACTGGGACATCTGATCTACAGACACCACTAGGCGGTCAAATACTGGGACAGGTCACGAGCTTATCATATAATGAAAATATAATAACGGGAAATGGGAAATTGCAGATGGGAGATTGTAATTAGGAAGAGTATAGGGATCGCCGAATCTGTTTTCACCAACATGAGTCATAAATTTACATCCACCAACATGAGTCATAAATTTACATCCACCAACATGAGTCATAAATTGACATCCACCAATATGAGTCATAAATTGACATCCACCAATATGAGTCATAAATTGACATCCACCAACATGAGTCATAAATTGACATCCACCAACATGAGTCATAAATTGACATCCACCAACATGAGTCATAAATTGACATCTACCAACATGAGTCAATAATTGACATCCACCAACGTGAATCATAAATTGACATCCACCAACATGAGTCATATATTGACATCCAACAAATCTTCTTCTTCATCCTCAGACCCCAACTTTAATGACTTTAACGAAGGCAGCGGTCGACTAAAGGCTATGTACGCTTCCGTACAGCTTCTCGTGGAAGGACACTGGCTGTTGCCAAATGCTACTTCTTTTGTCGGTATACAGTGGACATGACTGCAAAATATGTTCTGCCTTTATGGGGGCTGTGCCGCAGGCACCAAGGTCTGTAGTGACAATCTTGAACTTGTACAGATGGCATCTAAGTCTGCTGTGACCTGTGCGTAGCCGTAGAATTATCACCTGGTCTCGCCTGGAGAGTTGATGGTTGGCATCATTTTCTATGTGGCCAGGGTGGTGTTTTTTCCATTTTGCACTATACGTTGCCCTGATGAATGCATTTGTCTCATTGTATGTGATTTCTGTATCACTCTGCTGCAGCATTCCTCCCTTCCTGGCGAGTCTGTCTGCCTCCTCGTTGCCTGGAATGTTGCAGCGGGCTGGTATAAACTGGACTATGTTTTTTATAAGCACTGGGACAGGCGTTCGAGCGAGTTTGCCAGAGCACAGAGTTCATTTTTGTGCTGGTTCTTGAGCGCCATTAACACTGAGAGGGCGTCTGTGAAAAGGACCACTTCCTTTTTTTCCCAGGCATTGTGGTGCCTGGAAATCGAAAGTAAACAGAGCCTCCAAAACCGGACAGAGTACACAAAACAAAACAACAACAAACAAAAAAATGCTGGAAGGAAATATATAGGTCGTACGAAGCAGAGGTAAATAATCTATAAATGGGAAGATAACACCAAACGATTGACAAGAAAAATTAGGTCCCATTGGACCATCAAGCTAAGAGACAGAAGACGTTGGAGATTAATTGCAGCCGGCCTTCCATGTGGAGATGGCACCTAAACTAAAGATTCTTGTAACAGCATGGGCTAAGGGGAAGCCTGTTTCTCTTACAAGTCATCCATTAAACAGCGTTTCTCTTGTGGCCAGTACAGATGGTTGTGTAATCCGGGAAACAAACAAACAAATGCACGAGAAACGCCAAGCACATTACAATGTTGGTCACGTGTTCCAGCTGTGTTAGTAGGGGGACATCTTTGTTATCCTTGATGATTCACTAACGCTTACGAGAATTGATAATCGACCGGCGGCAAACATCCTTGTTGTCAGTTATAAACAAGAGTAGATTTTTATTGCCATCATTAGTAAGGTGTACTGTCACATATATTAATTATTGGCATCATTTATAAGGTCTAGAGTTATAAATGGTTTACTGCTGGCATCGGGGCGATGAGCCTAACGTCTGGTCCGTCAAAACACAATGGTCAGACAATGTTAGACAGGGTCAGGAGAAATATATTGGCCAAGACCCTCACCTGACCTCCTAGTTGGTCGTCCTGGAAACGGGTTATTGTCGAGAACATCAGTCTGGCTAATTAGGTGAGGTTCAACATGATCCCCAAAGTAGTGAGTGACACGCAGATAAAGCCAATCATAGCACAACCGCATGGGGGACTCCGATCCCCCTTCATCAGCACGATCAGAATGTGAGGAAAGCTACTGCAACCCACCACCTAACGTCCTTTTTGGGGGAGCACAGAAGAGTAACCTACTCATTATGGGCATTCAACAACAACAACAACTGCTGGCATAATTTATAAGGTCTAGCTATAAATGGTCTACTGCTGGCACCCTTTATAAGGTCTACAGTTATAAATGGTCTACTGATGGCATCATTTATAGGATCTAGCTATAAATGGTTTACTGCTGGCATCATTTATAGGATCTAGAATGATAAATTGTCTACTGCTAGATTCGTTTTTAAGATCTAGCTATAAATGGTTTACTGCTAGCATCGTTTATAAGGTCTAGCTATAAATGGTTTACTGCTAGCATCGTTTATAAGGTCTAAAGTCACACATAGTCAAGTCTTGGCATTTTCTATAAGATTTAGAATTATACATTGGTTACGCCTCGCATCGTTTATGGAGTTTAACGCTACAATGGTCTGGACTTGACAAAATTGATCGAAGCTGGAACTATAAATAATGAAGGTTGATTAGAAACCTTCATCCATGTAGTTGAGTTGAATGATTTCCTCCAGCAGAGAGCAGTATACACAATAGTTACAATTGTTGTTGTCTCTGTGTGTGTGTGTGCGTATACCACGTTTGATATTTCAGCAGTAAATCCCAGCACCACTTTTGTTTTAATATGACCAAACCAATTCAGTTGTAAAGATGAAAAGGTGTGAAGACGAAAAGGTGTGAAGACAAAAAGTTGTAAAGGCAAAAAGGTGTGAAAGACAAAAAGTTGTGAAAGACAAAAAGTTGTGAAAGACAAAAAGTGGACAAAAAGTTGTGAAAGACATAACGGTGGGAAAGGCAAAAAGTTGTGAAAGACAAAAAGTTCTGAAAGACAAAAAGTTGTGAAGACAAGAAGGTGTGAAAGACAAACTTTTGTGAAAGACAAAAAGTTGACAAAAAGTTGTGTAAGACAAAAAGTTGTGAAAGACAAAAAGTTGTGAAAGACAAAAAGTTGTGAAAGACAAAAAGTTATGAAAGACAAAAAAGCTGTGTGAAAGACAAAATGTTGTGTAAGACAAAAAGTTGTGAAAGACAAGAAGGTGTGAAAGACAAACTTTTGTGAAAGACAAAAAGTTGACAAAAAGTTGTGTAAGACAAAAAGTTGTGAAGACAAGAAGGTGTGAAAGACAAAAAAGTTGTGAAAGACAAAAAGTTGTGAAAGACAAAAAGCTGTGTGAAAGACAACATGTTGTGTAAGACAAAAAGTTGTGAAAGGCAAGAAGGTGTGAAAGACAAACTTTTGTGAAAGACAAAAAGTTGACAAAAAATTGTGTAAGACAAAAAGTTGTGAAAGACAAAAAGTTGTGAAAGACAAAAAGTTGTGAAAGACAAATAGAGGACAAGAAGTTGTGAAAGACAAGTTGCGAAAGACAAAAAGTTGTGAAAGACAAAAAGTTGTGAAAGACAAAAAAGTTGTGAAAGACAAAAAAGCTGTGTGAAAGACAAAATGTTGTGTAAGACAAAAAAGTTGTGAAAGACAAAAAGTTGTGAAAGACAAAAAGTTGGGAAAGACAAAAAGAGGACAAAAAGTTGTGAAAGACAAAAAGTTGGGAAAGACAAAAAGAGGACAAAAAGTTGTGAAAGACAAAAAGTTGTGAAAGACAAAAAGAAGACAAAAAGTTGTGAAAGACAAAAAGTTGTGAAAGACAAAAAGAGGACAAAAAGTTGTGAAAGACAAAAAGTTGTGAAAGACAAAAAGAGGACAAAAAGTTGTGAAAGACAAAAAGTTGTGAAAGACAAAAAGAGGACAAAAAGTTGTGAAAGACAAAATGTTGTGAACCTCAACCGGCAGAATTCGTGCAATTTATTAAAATGATTGCATTTAAACTTTATAACAATAATGCATTTATTTTTGTAAAAATGTTTCATTTCAATTTTGTGGCAATTTTGTCTAACAATGCAATTTGAATTTGTTATGAATAAGATAATAAATATAGTTTCACGACAAATAGTGCATGCACCAAATCTATACATACCACTGGACTCCCAGCCGGCAGATTGTTCGGACAACCTGGTCTGTCAAAATAATAACCAGGTTGATACTAGAGAAGTTACCGGACTTGATTGTCGTGACGATCTAACGGGTAGTCCCTGGATAGGCTGGTAATAGGTATACGTTAGAAGCACAGTTACAACTATTCAAGGCTTGAACTGTACCCAGACGTCATACGATTTCCTGTCTACCAAACCACGTGCCTTGACGCTTTGTATTCGCCAATTAGCATCCAGGGAGAACCTCGAAAACTTGAAGCCCTCACAAAAGATACGTTGTAAACAAGACGGCCAAGTATCACCCTCGACACAGATTTCCAGACGGAAACCATGGATACGGCTTATACCGTTCAAACCACGCTTTAGGCCGGAGCCTCCAAACACGGGGCAGCCTCTATAAGGCACAATTAAAGTCAGGCAAATGGCTTCGCGCCTGAACGCAACCTATGACGTCTTTCTGGTCCCGACAGAAAGTAGTTGGCCGTACAAAGATACTTTTGTTGCGCAGATTTGTGCCAGATTTGTAACACACATAGCCACTGACCTGGGACTCCTAGTTTCCTACTGCTAAAATTAGACTGACTCCGGGAGTCACATTTTTGAACAATAATATTAATAAAACAACCAATAATAATAATAACAGAAATAATAAAACTGATAATGACAACAATAATACACACAATAATTACACATAAATTATCATAATAATGCCAATAATAAATAACAATAATGATAATAATAATAGCAATGATAATCATGATAATAGTAAATGATTATAATAATAATGACGATGATTATAATTCTAATTAAGAGGACGGCGTGGGCTAGTGGTTAAGTGACACGGCTCTTAACCCGAAGGTTATGCACAGATTCTAATAGGTACTGTGACCAGCACAGATTCTAGCAGGTACTGTGACCAGCACAGATTCTATCAGATACTGTGACCAGCACAGATTCTAATAGGTACTGGGTCCAGCACAGATTCTAGCAGGTACTATGACCAGCACATATTCTAGCATGTACTATGACCAGCAGAGATTCTATCAGGTACTGTGACCAGCACAGATTCTAGCAGGTACTGTGACCAGCACAGATTCTATCAGATACTGTGACCAGCACAGATTCTAGCAGGTACTGTGACCAGCACAGATTCTATCAGATACTGTGACCAGCACAGATTCTAATAGGTACTGGGTCCAGCACAGATTCTAGCATGTACTATGACCAGCAGAGATTCTTCTTCTTCTACGTTCGTTCTCAATCTCCCGCTACCAAGCCCTGAACGTTCTCAATCTCCTGCTACCAAGCCCTGAACGTTCTCAATCTCCTGCTACCAAGCCCTGAACGTTCTCAATCTCCTGCTACCAAGCCCTGAACGTTCTCAATCTCCCGCTACCAAGCCCTGAACGTTCTCAATCTCCCGCTACCAAGCCCTGAACGTTCTCAATCTCCCGCTACCAAGCCCTGAACGTTCTCAATCTCCCGCTACCAAGCCCTGAACGTTCTCAATCTCCCGCTACCAAGCCCTGAACGTTCTCAATCTCCCGCTACCAAGCCCTGAACGTTCTCAATCTCCCGCTACCAAGCCCTAAACGTTCTAAATCTCCCGCTACCAAGCCCTAAACGTTCTCAATCTCCCGCTACCAAGCCCTGAACGTTCTCAATCTCCCGCCACCAAGCCCTGAACGTTCTCAAACCATCAGATAATGAGATGTCATCAAACCATCACATAATGAGAGCTATTGAAACTATCAGATAATGAGATGTCATCAAACCATCACATAATGAGAGCTATTGAAACTATCAGATAACGAGATGTCATCAAACCATCAGATAATGAGATGTCATCAAACCATCACATAATGAGAGCTATTGAAACTATCAGATAATGAGATGTCATCAAACCATCAGATAATGAGATGTCATCAAACCATCACATAATGAGAGCTATTGAAACTATCAGATAATGAGATGTCATCAAACCATCACATAATGAGATGTGATGAGACCATCAGATAGTGAGAACGTACGAGTATAGAGCCGGCTCTGTCATCACGTAGAAACTATATGTCACGGCTCTGTCATCACGTAGAAACTATATGTCACAAGGCAGAAGGAAGAAGACATCTGGCCGTTGTTGAAGAAGAGGAGTGACGTAATTAGTTATTGTTACATAATAATAGTAAGTGTTGTGGAGGAACTTATTGTCGTTCTCAACTCCTCCCATTGCCTTCTCTCTATCTCTCTCTCTCTCGATATCTCTCTCTCGCTCTCTCTCTCCCTTTTGTTTCCATGAAATGCCACAGTTTCATGCTAACCTGGCTGTATCACACTGGTTTTATCGTAAGATGGCCAACATTCTTCTTCTTTGCATTCAGGATCTTTTTTGTCATGCTATATCTGCAGGCCAGTCGCCATGATGAAGTATGTAGTCTTCACCAGGTCAGAGCGGATGCCCCACAGCTTTTGTCTCAGCTCCGCGCCCTCTGGCCAGGTCTGGCATCTCTTTTCCCTATAGATTGGGCATTCTTGTAGAATATGCTCAGGGTTCTGGCATCCTGTTCCACATGGGCACTCATCGGTGTGTGAGATCTTCAGTCGGTACATATGTTCAAGTGGTCTGCAGTGTCCAGTTCTCAGGCGAAATAAGGTAGTTTGTTGATTTCTTTTGAGATAGTATATTTGGGTCTTCTCTCCATTGGTGTATATACTGATTTCTGATGATGTTCTTGATTTCTCTGTATGGTACTCGATGATTAAATTGTGCCTTTTTGCTGCCATGTTTTGCCAGAGCATCATTAACTGGATTTGACAGTGATTGTCCGTCCATCCAAGCTGACACATCCGTATTATCTGACTTGGCCGTCCAAGATGAAGAAGGGCCTGACAGCCAGTTTAAGAGCCGTTGAGATGAAGGATATATAATCTGGGATGGTGGTATTTACCATCCAGGTTCCTGTGATCATGTAAACAAAAATATTCGAACCACATCCGTGACTGATGCAGTTTTCCGTTTCTGGTAAAAAGTTTCTAAGGAAGTAGCTCACTTTTATTTTGGTTATTTAGTGACTGGTGGGAGTGTCATGCCATGAGAAGAGGAGCGATAAGTAGCTAATTGGCTGATTAATAAATCTGAGAATTTAGAAAGATTATGTTGAACCTATTTTAACTATTTGCATGGAGAAAACCAACAGCTGAGCTCATCGCACACGCCAGTCGGCAAGATACTAGAAACAGTCCACCATGACAAAACACGCATGTATCTGTATGCTCCTGCAGGAGCCAGATGGATTGGGCATATTGTTCGCAGGCGCTTCAAAGACTCCCTGGAGGAGGAATCCCTGAACAATTTCAGCTTTGATGTCCCCACCTGTGAGGCGCTACACAGGTCCGTGATGTCTGTTGCACAACAATCACACAACGGAAGCTGCTCACCTGGCCGAGCGGAATGTAAATGCCGAAGTTCAGAAGAAAACGCACTGCCGAAAGGACAGCATGCGTAACAGGTAAAATACTGAATCCACCCACCAGAACGACGCTCTAGGACAGATCTGTACAGCCACACCTCGCAACATCTTTACTTCACTTACGATGAGCAACTATTAAACAGAGAAATGGAAGATATGCCTCGATCTCTAACCTTGCTCCATCCAACCAATCATAATATTGCACTCCAAGAGGAAAGAGGAAAGGTTGGGGGTTGAGCTGGGTAATTTGTGTGTTTGATCACGGCCTGTTTGACCACGGGCTGTTTGACCTGTTTGACCACGACCTGTTTGATCACGGCCTGTTTGACCGACCACGGCCTGTTTGACCACAACGGCCTGTTTGACTACGGCCTGTTTGACCACCACGGCCTGTTTGACTACCACGGCCTGTTTGACTACCACGGCCTGTTTGACTACAACGGCCTGTTTGACCATTACGGCCTGTTTGACTACCACGGCCTGTTTGACCACGGTCTGTTTGACCATTACGGCCTGTTTGACTACCACGGCCTCTTTGACCACAGCCTGTTTGACCACCACGGCCTGTTTGACCACCACGGCCTGTTTGACCGCGGCCTGTTTGATCGCGGCCATCTTGATAATAAGGAGAAGCTACTGCGGACGTATATTCCTGTGACGTCACAAACCGGGGTAAAAAAAAAAAAGGGGGGGGGGGGGTACGTTAACACGACGGCGCCTGGTCGGTGTGTGGTTTTTCTGACCTGGATATAATTGGGACACGAATACGTGTTTACAACACCCTCTCGACATTTGTTTTGTAGATGGAACTTAATGAAGTGTAAACAATGCCTAGATGGTGTTGTATTATCAAGATGGACGTGGTTTGACTGACATCTGCCCACCCACATCCGCTTAACAATAGGTGTGTAACCTCTCCAGGCGCCCGTAACGTCATCAAGGTTTAGCAGGTAGGGCACGAGACGGTTGGTTGACCTGTTTCTGATCCACCTTGCGCCCAAACCAGGTCATGCATTATTGTAATACATTCCTAAATATGAATTACTTCCATCAAATATCTTCCTTGTGCTCATTTCATTCAAATTTAACACCTGCTCATTTCATTCAAATTTAACGTCTGCTCATTTCTTTCAAATTTAACGTCTGCTCATTTCATTCAAATTTAACGTCTGCTCATTTAATTCAGATTTAACGTCTGCTCATTTAATTCAGATTTAACGTCTGCTCATTTCATTCAGATTTAACGTCTGCTCATTTTATTCAGATTTAACGTCTGCTCATTTTATTCAGATTTAACGTCTGCTCATTTCATTCAGATTTAACGTCTGCTCATTTCATTCAAATTTAACGTCTGCTCATTTCATTCAGATTTAACGTCTGCTCATTTAATTCAGATTTAACGTCTGCTCATTTTGCCCGTTACCTTTCTCGCATAATTCTTTCAATAAAACATACATTATCTTTCAGAGAAATATTTGTATTCGCGTATATATGTTCACTTGATTGTAAACGACATATTTCCTTAACTCCATTCAGCCAACAGATGGAAGACACAACGTCAGGAGTTGACACTTTCAACTCCATGGTCATTCCAGCAATGATTGACGGACGCCAAGTGTGGAGCCTGCGCTTAACGGATCCTGATAAGCTCATCAGAGTCACTCAGAGAGCAATAGAAGGGCGGTACTAAAAATATCGATACGGGATAAGATCCGAAACGAAGAAATTAGACGAAACTTTGTTTCGGTGCGTTGTGGAAGTAGCCGTATCACACAAACATTGTTGGGCTAGACAAGTGGTACACATGCCTCACAACAGATGGACACGCGGTACGCATGCCTGACAACTGATGGACAAGCGGTACGCATGCCTGACAACTGATGTACACGTAGAACAACATTCTGGTGGTCCTATGCCTGTAGACGTCCACGGAGTCGCCCACGTATGTGATGGCGAGATGGCCTGACCAAAGACATAGGCCCGCATTGGTACATCGTTTCAAAAGATCAGGACGAATACTGATGGCTTATCCGCGTACAGCCCATCTGTCGGACATACATCCAGGATGATCTGATGGAGTCTTTGCGTGACTTGCCTAGACGTCCATGTGCCCTTTGACCGGTCTCACTTTTCTGGACAGACTGCGCATTTTAGTGCTTATTTTAGTAAACGAATGAAATCTGGCGCCCGGGATAAGTCAGACCTCACTCTAGCACGGTGGACAGCTACCGTAGGGAGATCAGCAAGTCTGTGGTGGCTGATGGGCATCAGGAAGCCTGTGGTGGGGCGACTGTAGGGAGGACAGCAAATCTGTGGTAGCTGATGGGCATCAGGAAGCCTGTGCAGTGTGTGGCGACTGTAAGGAGAACAGCAAGTCTGTGGTGGCTGATGGGCATCAGGAAGCCTGTGGTGGGGCGACTGTGAGGCCCTCAGAACTTGAGCTAGTTTATAATATAATCTAATGCAACCCTGCCAACCAATGCAAGCCTGCCAACCAATGCTACCATATCTCTAGAATATAACGAAGTCGCTCACTTATTTTGATGTTGCCCCTTTCTTTAGACCTGGAGCAACCATGGAAATCAGGGAAAGCAGAACACAAGGTTGTAGCCTTCCAGAGTAAAATGTCATTGTTTTAATTTTGAAAAACCGTATCATCTTTCTCAAATCACCACCATCAACAATGCCTATATCTGACTTTACTACCAACAGCTGTAAGTACGAGTCAACCATATGTCACCTGTCTACCAACAGCTGTAAGTGAGAGACAACCTCATGTCACCCGTCTACCAACAGCTGTAAGTGAGAGACAACCTTTTGTCGCCCGTCTACCAACAGCTGTAAGTGAGAGACAACCTCATGTCACCCGTCTACCAACAGCTGTAAGTGAGAGACAACCTTTTGTCCCCCGTCTACCAACAGTTGTAAGTGAGAGACAACCTTTTGTCGCCCGTCTACCAACAGCTGTAAGTGAGAGACAACATTATGTCACCCACGTACCTGTAGTCCACGCTTCCTCAAAAACCGGAGATGAATTCTGACTTGTAATCCCTAATGCGTGCGTTCGATTAATGTTCAATAAGAAAAACTGATCCAGTCTGTCTGGCGTGGCTAGGATTAAGATGGCTGGCTCTCTTGGTTTGAGCTGCCCTGGTCAACTTGTGCTTGCACATTTTGTCAGGTCTACTGCCAGTACAGGTCAGAGGCGTGACCTGTATTAATAACAAATATGCCAGAGCGTAATGTGGAAAGATGTTAGCGATACTGGGATTAACTGATTACCCATCTGATGCCTGTGACGGACACATGTCTTAGTGGGTGGAATTAGCTCGTGAGCTATTACTGGGGATTTTTGGCAGTTTGGGGTTGTCTAGACATATGGTAGATCCACCGTATTATCTCACCCACTCACTCACACACCCACTCACTAACTCACGCACTCACTGGTGATAGAATTGTTGAACCTCAACCCCTTAGCCATTCTGTCTAGGACACTCACTGATACCCTCGAATCATTCTCTCCATCTTATTATCTTATTTGACAGGGGTTTCATTCAACGATGCACATCACTCCATTTTACATATCAACCCTCCAAAATTTCAACCAACCAACATATCAACAATCCTACATCTCAACACTCCAACATTTCAACTATCAAACATTTCAACGGACCAACATTTCGACTACCTAACATCTCACGTTTTTTCATAAAAGTCAACTATTTGTGTTGTCAGATTTTATTTGGGTCATTCCATCAACTATACATTACGCGAGGTCTCTTTGGTGACTGGAAACTATACGTTCACTTACTAGTGTCTCTTTGGTGACTGGAAACTATACGTTCACTTACTAGTGTCATGTTGGTGACTGGAAACTATACGTTCACTTACTAGTGTCTCTTTGGTGACTGGAAACTATACGTTCACTTACTAGTGTCTCTTTGGTGACTGGAAACTATACGTTCACTTACTAGTGTCATGTTGGTGACTGGAAACTATACGTTCACTTACTAGTGTCTCTTTGGTGACTGGAAACTATACGTTCACTTACTAGTGTCTCTTTGGTGACTGGAAACTATACGTTCACTTACTAGTGTCATGTTGGTGACTGGAAACTATACGTTCACTTACTAGTGTCTCTTTGGTGACTGGAAACTATACGTTCACTTACTAGTGTCATGTTGGTGACTGGAAACTATACGTTCACTTACTAGTGTCTCTTTGGTGACTGGAAACTATACGTTCACTTACTAGTGTCATGTTGGTGACTGGAAACTATACGTTCACTTACTAGTGTCTCTTTGGTGACTGGAAACTATACGTTCACTTACTAGTGTCTCTTTGGTGACTGGAAACTATACGTTCACTTACTAGTGTCATGTTGGTGACTGGAAACCATACGTTCACTTACTAATGTCATTTTGGTGACTGGAAACCATACGTTCACTTACTAATGTCATGTTGGTGACAAGAAACCATACGTTCACTTACTAATGTCATTTTGGTTACAAAAAACCATACGTTCACTTACTAATGTAATTTTGGTGACAAGAAACCATACGTTCACTTACTAATGTCCTTTTGGGAACAAGAAACCATACTTTCATTTACTAATGTCATTTTGGTGACAAGAAACCATACATTCACTTACTAATGTCATTTTGATGAAAAGAAACGATACGTTCACTTACTAATGTCATTTTGGTGACAAGAAACCATACGTCCACTTACTAATGTCATTTTGGTGACAGGAAACCATACGTTCACTTACTAATGTCATTTTGGTGACAGGAAACCATAAGTCCACTTACTAATGTCATTTTGGTGAGAGGAAACGATAAGTCCACTTACTAATGTCCTTTTGGTGACAGGAAACCATAAGTCCACTTACTAATGTCATTTTGGTGACAAGAAACCATACGTTCACTTACTAATGTCATTTTGGTGACAAGAAATCATACTTTCACTTACTAATGTCATTTTGGTGACAAGAAACCATACGTTCACTTACTAATATCATTTTGGTGACAAGAAACAATACGTTCACTTACTAATGTCATTTTGGTGAGAGGAAACGATAAGTCCATTTACTAATGTCATTTTGGTGACAGGAAACCATACGTTCACTTAGTAATGTCATTTTGGTGACAGGAAACGATAAGTCCACTTACTAATGTCATTTTGGTGACTGGAAACCATACGTTCATTTACTAATGTCCTGTTGGTGACAAGAAACCATACGTTCACTTACTAATGTCATTTTGGTGACAGAAACCATATGTTCACTTACTACTGTCATTTTAGTTTCAAGAAACCATACGTTCACTTACTAATGTCATTTTGGTGAAAAGAAACCATACGTTCACTTACTAATGTCATTTTGGTTACAAAAAACCATACGTTCACTTACTAATGTCATTTTGGTGACAAGAAACCATACGTTCACTTACTAATGTCATTTTGGTGACAAGAAACCATACGTTCACTTACTAATGTCATTTTGGTGACAAGAAACCATACGTTCACTTACTAATGTCATTTTGATGAAAAGAAACGATACGTTCACTTACTAATGTCATTTTGGTGACAAGAAACCATACGTCCACTTACTAATGTCATTTTGGTGAGAGAAAACGATAAGTCCACTTACTAATGTCCTTTTGGTGACAGGAAACCATAAGTCCACTTACTAATGTCATTTTGGTGACAAGAAACCATACGTTCACTTACTAATGTCATTTTGGTGACAAGAAATCATACTTTCACTTACTAATGTTATTTTGGTGACAAGAAACCATACGTTCACTTACTAATATCATTTTGGTGACAAGAAACAATACGTTCACTTACTAATGTCATTTTGGTGAGAGGAAACCATACGTTCACTTACTAATGTCATTTTGGTGACAGGAAACGATAAGTCCATTTACTAATGTCATTTTGGTGACAGGAAACCATAAGTCCACTTACTAATGTTATTTTGGTGACAGGAAACCATAAGTCCACTTACTAATGTCATTTTGGTGACAGGAAACTACAAGTCCACTTACTAATGTCATTTTGGTGACAGGAAACCATAAGTCCACTTACTAATGTCATTTTGGTGACAAGAAACCATAAGTCCACTTACTAATTTCATTTTGGTGACAGGAAACTATAAGTCCACTTACTAATGTCATTTTGGTGACAGGAAATCATAAGTCCACCTACTAATGTCATTTTAGTGACAGGAAACCACAAGTCCACCTTCTAATGTCATTTTGGTGACAGGAAACCACAAGTCCACCTTCTAATGTCATTTTGGTGACAGGAAACCACAAGTCCACCTTCTAATGACGTTAACTATTCACCAATGGCGCAGTGGTAGATTGCTGGCTTTTAATGGCAATCGTACGGGTGTCCTCACACATCGCAAGCAAGCTGTAGTCTCGTCAAATCTAATCTCTAACACTCAATCCCTGACAGCAAGTGTCTGATGTGGGAGTACCATGACCTGTACTATTCACAAGATTCAATCAATACCCATAATGTTTACATCAATCATTAAACAATCAACCAAAAGATCGCATACAATCATTAGATTATTGTATTTATAAATTAACTGAGATCACAATAACCTACAGACAGGGCCGGACTTTCCCAATAAGTTAACTAAGCTGGAGCCAACGGTCTAAAGATTGAAGGAACCTCATTTTAGCTTCGGTAATTTGAGTAAAAAGTTTACAAAAAGGGCCTCAACTTGACTTCCAGTCTAGGTGACATGAAAGGTAAGTCCAGCATTGTCTACATTGACATAATATCACAAAACTCACTGTGTACATATATTTCTGTGAAAACACCATAACTCGCGACCGGAGAGACATGCCATGAAAATTCTATGGACGATTTGTAGATCAGTTCATTTTATTTCCATTCCTTACGCCAAGCCGTTTACGAGTTAAGGGCACATTATATTGTTTATCGGCAAGTTTAAAAAGCAATTTCCCAATTTGCTTGGCCAACTTGCGCATCCATGACCTCTTAATCCATAAATACACCGTCACCGGTTTAAATGTTTTTTTTTTGAGGTGTCGGGGTGGGCTGGTAGTTAAGTGACACGGCTCATAACCCGAAGGTGCTGGGTTCGATCCACATCATAGCACCGGCCGTTACCCCGGGGAAGCAAACCCTTAGAACGTGCAAGAGAAAGCAAACCCTTACATAAAATGCATGCTGAAGTCGTATGCACTGAGACGACAGGCGCAAAATAAAAACGCACACACCGCCTTGGGGATTAGAGAAATAAGGCACAAAAAAAAACAAATGTTCCTGTCTGGCTCTGACACAAAGGTCAGCGAGTCGTATTCCTTGAATTGGCACGGCCATTTGAATTCACTACCAGATTGTGCATGTTTAAAAAACAATACTTTAACAAACTGCAGAATCGCAGGGAAGATGGATATTGTTGTTTTTGTTGTTTGCGAGTGCCCACAATGAGAAGGTTACTCTTATGTAGACCCTGAAACGGACATTAAGTGGTGGGTTGCAGTAGCTTTCCTCACATCCCGAGTGTGCTGTTATGAAGGTAGACCGGTGTCCTCCAGGCGGTTGTGCTATGCTTGACTTCATATGTGTGTCGCTCATTACTACGGAGATTAAGTCGAACCCTCACATTGTTAGCTAAGCTGCCATGAAAACAGCACGTTTCAAGGGAGGGCTCATAGGAAGCCGAGGTGAGGGTCTTGGCCAGTATGCTTTGCTTGTCCCTTACTAGTATGTGTGATCAGTATATTGTGCCGGATCAGACGTTAGTCTTACTTTCCAGGAAAACGGGACGGAGACAGAGAGAGAGAGAGAGGCAGAGAGAGAAAGGAGAAAGAGAGGCAGAGAGAGAGAAAGGAGAAAGAGAGACAGAGAGAGAAAGAAGAAAGAGAGACAGAGAGAGAGAGAGAGAGAGTATTGTCCAGCTCGAATGATTGGCTTGGGAGACGATCAGCGGAGGAACTGATGAACGACACACGTGATAAGAGGTGAAGGTCCATGATCTCCAACGTTAACCGGCAGGGCGCGTGATGATGATGATGAGACATGGGTCCTAGGGGGAGAATTTGCATAATTTATGTCATAATTCTAGAAAAGAGCACACTTAGGAGGAAATACTCCAGATTATAATCAATGTTTCTCCTCAGTTGGACCTGGGGTGGTCTTTTGTGGCAAACATCTGTTCACATAGATACATGCAGCCGAGGAAGGAGACACATTTTGCTATATACTTTCTGAAATTAACAAACAATCCCTTTTCTACGAACTTTTGGTAATATTCTAGAGGAGACACGCCTTTAAATTTGATTGCCAAGTCAGAGTCACATTGAGGGGCAATGAATTCCATTTGGAGGTCCTCTGGAGATTTAAATTGAAGGTCACCTGGATATTCAATTTGGAGCTCACCTGGAGATTCCATCCTATCTGAAAATTGTTTTTTCACGTGTACTGCAGCTAGTCTGTAGATATAAAGAGTGTGGATGATACAAATAGTGTATGCGTGGATGATACAAATAGTGTATGCGTGGATGATACAAATAATGTATGCGTGGATGATACAAATAATGTATGCTTGGATGATACAAATAATGTATGCTTGGATGATACAAATAATGTATGCGTGGATTCCCGAAGATCTGAACCTCATTTTAAGGGTTGCTCGAGAGTTACCAGGTTGAGAAACATTGCTGTTGTGCATGTCGTTAAAGCTGGCTGGACATTGTGCATGGGTCATGCAACCTAATCATGTCAAACAAAGCTGTACATTATTTCCTCCACAGCGCGGGAACGTACAGTTACACACCTCACTGCACACGTTCTTAGTGCTGACCGGATACTGGTATGGAGCGGAAATAGGGACCATGTACTTGTCCCTTAATTCACCCCAAACATGAGTTGACTAGGTTCCTATCATACGCATTTGACAGCTGATGAATGTAGCGGGACATTCCTTTTCGAGTTAGTAAAAACGGAGATACAGATAGATATGTAGAAAATAGGGTTAGATTTAGTTTTGTGACCAATCTTATTGAAGAATATAGGGCCCAAAGAAAAAAAAGGTGCAGAAGGAAATGTCCGTACAGACATATTGAAATAATTGGACTACTGAACACCACACTTTTAATTAATGAGGCAGTCAGAAAAAAACATTGTCGGTAAGAATAGGACTGGAAACGTCGAAACCACTTACTTTGATGCGTCGTTGCCACGTGAACTCGCACATGCACAAATCTTTGATACCTCGACGCCACGTGAACTCGCACTTGCACGAATCTGTGATACCTCGACGCCACGTGAACTCGCACTTGCACGAATCTGTGATACCTCGACGCCACGTGAACTCGCACATGTACGAATCTGTGATACCTCGACGCCACGTGAACTCGCACATGTACGAATCTGTGATACCTCGACGCCACGTGAACTCGCACATGTACGAATCTGTGATACCTCGACGCCACGTGAACTCGCACATGTACGAATCTGTGATACCTCGACGCCACGTGAACTCGCACATGTACGAATCTGTGATACCTCGACGCCACGTGAACTCGCACATGTACGAATCTGTGATACCTCGACGCCACGTGAACTCGCACATGTACGAATCTGTGATACCTCGACGCCACGTGAACTCGCATATGTACGAATCAAGCACATGCCTGTACCATTTTTGCGCTATTTATTGACAGTTTAATGATTAGATCTGGGTTTATTGGCAATCTCGTTATAGACGCGATGTTTGACACCCGCCAGTCAAAAAGTGGACTTTTATATGATGTCACTACCCCAAAATCCGGTGCTAAAAATGTATATATATATATAGAGCTAAAATAGAAAATATTTGTTTGGGGTGAATTAAAAGACAAGAGCCTTGACACATTTAAATTTAAAAAAATATTTATTTAGTATGTCAAATTCTGTTGTCTCTGGTTTATGTCTAACTCGTGTACAGGATATGACCATAAATTACACGAGAAATAGGAAGAGAATTGCAGGGTGGAAAGGCTTTGACGTTTGTTGAGAGCTGACATTAGACGAGGGGCTGACTTGAGTTAATATAGCCAGCCATTCTTTGACTATTAACAAAAAGGTCGCAAGCACAGAGCAGGACTTGACTGTGTGCACACCCACAACATTTATGGGGAAAATCCGTATTCTTTTTGATTAACAAAGAAGACATTACTGTAATGCTATAAAATGCTTCAGAAATGCTATAATATTAGACGTATGGGAGATAGAACGAGATGAAGATACATTTAACGAAGAAAATAAAGATGAAAGAGAAGGCCGATAATAAGGACATGATTATGATAATTATGTTAATAACAGAAACACGACAGCAGAGAGTTAGTTTGATCCCCCCCCCCCCCCCCCCTATTACGAGCAATGAAGGCGACATCATCAGACGGTTTTGTCTTGATGCTGTAGCTTGCGCTGAATTTGGAGGAGGAAGCTGCCCTGGTCATAATCCTCCCTCTTCGGTTCCGAGCTGCCTTTAACTAGTGACAATTTGACTGGAGGTAACTCAGTGTGCAGGCATTCTGGATCCAACAGCCCGTGAGACCAGGGGGCACTTGAAAACTTGCAGGATTCGATCGGCCACCGAAAGCAGAGAAAAGAAGTTGTCATACAGAAGACTAAGATAATTGGACGGAGAAAAGATGAAGATTGAGATAAGTAAAGAGGGTTTGAGTATGAAGTACAAGAAGGATAACAAACAACATGATGACAACGATGAGGAGGAGGAGCAAAGGAGGAAGGTCAATATAAGAAGGACAATATTATAAACAATTCAAACAACAATACAAGAATAAGTTGAAAAAATGAAGAGTTCACAAAATTGGCGAAAACAGGAAAGATGAAAAGATAAAGATAAAAAGGTAAAGAGCGACGGCTTGACTTCATTACCTCCAAATGGTTTGGTCTCTCTCTCTCTCTCTCTCTCTGTCTCTCTCTCTCTCTCTCTCTGCAGAACCCAGGGACCTCCGGAGAGCCATCATAAACAGAGCACTGCAGCTAAAATTCGAACCTCGACCGTCTCAAACAAGGAAGAAGACGGTCTGACCATTTCGCCACGGAAACCTCCAAGAGAGATATAGATGAACAGTTGGAGTAAAGAGGATGAACAGTTGGAGTAAAGAGGATGAAAAGTTGGAGTAAAGAGGATGAACAGTTGGAGTAAAGAGGATGAACAGTTGGAGTAAAAAGGATGAAATGTTGGAGTAAAGAGGATGAACAGTTGGAGTAAAGAGGATGAACAGTTGGAGTAAAGAGGATGAACAGTTGGAGTAAAGAGGATGAACAGTTGGAGTAAAGAGGATGAACAGTTGGAGTAAAGAGGATTAACAGTTGGAGTAAAGAGGATGAACATTTGGAGTAAAGAGGATGAACATTTGGAGTAAAGAGGATGAACAGTTAGAGTAAAGAGGAGCATACTTGGAGAAATAGAAATAACACGTTAATGAAAGACAAAGGGAAGACAGGGGGAAGTATAACGAGCGTGCTCTCAAGGTGATGCGAATTATATTTTTTAAACACAGAAACACAAATTAAAATTGAAAGAGCAACACGGCAAACGTTAGGTAGGATTGGAAACCACGTCTTGTCGGACTCCTTCCGGCCTCTACAGATTAGAACCACCTCGCGCCCAGCCTCTTTTTTGAACATGAATTAAGGAAATAAAAATGTCGGTCCCTTAATGAGACTCCGCTGCTAGAGAGGGCAGCCGGGGTCGCCTTGACAACGTTCAGACTGTGACATTGGCGTCCTGTCGTGGTGAGGCAATGTTTGGGAGATAGATTAGTCTTGGCTATAATCTTATAATTGATGGGATCAAGGAGTTGGAGGGTATGAGATGGGAGAAGAGTGGAAAAGAAAGAGGGAAGGTTGAGGGTAGAAGGAGAGAAGAAGGAGAGAAGAAAGAGAGAAGGTTGAGGGTCGAAGGAGAAAAGAAAGAGAGGGAAGGTTGAGGGTAGAAGGAGAAGAAGGAGAGAAGAAGGAGAGAAGAAGGAGAGAAGAAGGAGAGAAGAAGGAGAGAAGAAGGAGAGAAGAAGGAGAGAAGACAGAGAGAAGAAGGAGAGAAGAAGGAGAGAAGAAGGAGAGAAGAAGGAGAGAAGAAGGAGAGAAGAAGGAGAGAAGAAGGAGAGAAGAAGGAGAGAAGACAGAGAGAAGACAGAGAGAAGAAGGAGAGGGAAGGTTGAGGGTGGAAGGATATAACTAATGAACTGATGAACGACACACGTGATAAAAGGTGAAGGTCCATGATCTCCAACGTTAACCGGCAGGGTGAGTGATGATGATGATGAGACATGGGTCCTAGGGGGAGAATTTGCATAATTTATGTCATAATTCTAGAAAAGAGCACACTTAGGAGGAAATACTCCAGATTATAATCAATGTTTCTCCTCAGTTGGACCTGGGGTGGTCTTTTGTGGCAAACATCTGTTCACATAGGTACATGCAGCCGAGGAAGGAGACACATTTTGCTATATACTTTCTGAAATTAACAAACAATCCCTTTTCTACGAACTTTTGGTAATATTCTAGAGGAGACACGCCTTTAAATTTGATTGCCAAGTCAGAGTCACATTGAGGGGCAATGAATAGGGAGAAGAGAGACGTGCAGGGAGGAAGAGGAACAGGAGATGGTGAAAGGGAGATGGACAGGACGGAGATTGATGGCAGTTTGTAAAGAGAGAAGGATGATTTAGGGACGGGAAAAGGAGGTATGGGATGAAGATGAGTGGAGGAGGGGATGAGGGAAAGAGAAAGGAGAAAAGTGGAGAAGGGATGAGGTTTGATAAGGTGGAGTAGGATACGGTATAAGGGGAAGGGGAGAAGAGAACGGATGACGAAAACAGAAAGAATGAGGCATGGAGTGAGGAGAGAAGGTGAATGAAAAAGGTGGAATATGAGATAAAGGAAAGAAAAACGGAGGAGGGAGATCAGAAAGAAGAAGAGAAAGGAGAGACGGAAGAGAAAACAACAGAAGGTATACTCTTTGTGTACTATATTTCACCTGCCACACACCTGCAGGTAGGTGAACAAATGTAGTCCATCCCTAGACGAGTTCAGTATCCATCTCCCTCCTCACTCCCCTCTCTGACTCAAACCACCTACGCCTACACACTCTCTAACCCAAACCACCTTCGCATACACAGTCTCTGACCCAAACCACCTTCGCATACACACTCTCTGACCCAAACCACCTTCGCATACACACTCTCTGACCCAAACCACCTACGCCTACACACTCTCTGACCCAAACCACCTACGCCTACACACTCTCTGACCCAAACCACCTATCCTTACGAAGCCTTGAAACTCATCCAGTCAACATGTATACATATACACTTCCGGTGAGACCGGATGTGTTCAAAGATAGCTCCTGCCAAACAAGCCTTCCTTCTGGGAGTTTGTGAAGTCATTTCATGCGATATGACCATGGAGAGTTTGTGAAGTCATTTCATGCGATATGACCATGGGGAGTTTGTGAAGTCATTTCATGCAATATGACCATGGGGAGTTTGTGAAGTCATTTCATGCGATATGACCATCTTAGATATTTTCTCTGCTGACGACTGCGCTCGTCGTTTACACCTGCTCAGAACACGACATGCAGATCACCATGAATGAGTTTTTACCTGCGTCTGTGTTAATAATTAAAGTGTTACCGTCAACACAAAGGTAATGCAGGTAATGTTTTACCTGCTCCCTTGAAGTATTACCGCGAACAAAACATCGCTGTACAGAGCCAACATCTACAACAAGTTGATGGCTTTACCTACCTTGGCGTCAAAGAAGATGAGTCGATACATTTTCTCAACAACGTTAACAAATTGCTGATGACGCCCGACCCGGTCCATCTATGTGGCCGGTGGGGGAGATGATTCGAGCTGACAGGCGAGTAACAGGGTGTGGACAGAGTTTAGCCTACAACATAATGCATAAACCAATTTTTGGGGGAGACGTTTTGCAAAGGACGAAAAGATTGAACGTGAAGTGCAAAAAAGGCTGAGATAGCTGGCCAAAGACTTCGATGCTGCATGGTTTTTGTGCACTGATATTGCGATGAGATAAGTCTATATCACTGTCGGTGAGAATTATGTTTAGAAATAAGGGACAATGTCAGTGAATTAATAAATGGCTTTCAGTGTCGAGTCACATTTGTAAAAAATATATCCATCTATGACATATTTCCTGATTTGTCCCGTTTCTCTCTCTCTCTCTCTCTCTCTCTCTATATATATATATATATATATATATATATATATATATTTATATATTTCTATGTATATCTTACCAGTGTATGTGTATCTTTCTTTCTATGACTGTATGTGTGTATTTGTGCGCTGTATGTGTGTATTTGTGCGCTGTGTGGGTGTATTTGTGCGCTGTGTGTGTGTATTTGTGCGCTGTGTGTGTGTATTTGTGCGCTGTATGTGTGTATTTGTGCGCTGTATGTGTGTATTTGTGCGCTGTGTGTGTGTATTTGTGTGTGTGTATTTGTGCGCTGTGTGTGTGTATTTGTGCGCTGTGTGTGTGTATTTGTGCGCTGTATGTGTGTATTTGTGCGCTGTGTGTGTGTATTTGTGCGCTGTATGTGTGTATTTGTGCGCGTGTATTTGTGCGCTGTGTTTGTGTATTTGTGCGCTGTGTGTGTGTATTTGTGCGCTGTGTGTGTGTATTTGTGCGCTGTGTGTGTGTGTATTTGTGCGCTGTGTGTGTGTATTTGTGCGCTGTGTGTGTGTATTTGTGCGCTGTGTGTGTGTATTTGTGCGCTGTATGTGTGTATTTGTGCGCTGTGTGTGTGTATTTGTGCGCTGTGTGTGTGTATTTGTGCGCTGCGTGTGTGTATTTGTGCGCTGTGTGTGCGTATTTGTGCGCTGTGTGTGTGTATTTGTGCGCTGTGT